>VZTA01008478.1:85644-106297 GCA_013398855.1 Mohoua ochrocephala | reverse complement strand
CACTCTCCGTGCTGCGAGACGTGTTTAAACACACACGAGCAGGAATGCACGAATGCCCATTAGGGACTGCCACATGTGAATCACGGCACTGTGCAGTTCTCAGCACGCTGGAGCCAGGACATGTGATCCGGCAAAGGGTTTGCATCCGGATGCCAACACAAGCACCACAGCCGCGCTCCCGGCCCCGAAAGCGCCCGGCTCCGCGCTCCGCAGCGCTCCACAAAGGGCTCCAGTGCCCCTTTCCTTCCCCCCCTCCACCACCACCCCGGTGCGGGTGTGTTTGCGCAGCTCTCCGCCTGTGGCTCAGACAATCCCTGGATCCCACCCCGGGGCTCCCCTTTGCCACCCCCAGATGCACTTCAGGGCAGGTAGAAGCGGGGGGGGAAAGGTGGAGGGGAAAAAAAAAAAAAGTGCGGCGGCAGCGATTTGGGTTTGAGCTGGTGGGGGGGGTCGTGAGAACTCCGGCAGGCTCCGCATTTACATCCGCGGCTCCTCTCTCTGCCTTGCAGCGGGTGGAAATTAGACCGAAAGTTGCTGTAAAGACTTGCAAATGGACCGCATGGCAGAGGGGGAGGCTGGGGATGGCTGAAACACGCTGCGGTTCGAGGGGGATTAGGCTGGCTCCCAAGGGCGAACTTTAATTAAAGGTACCACAGGGCACAGAGTACAGGAATTCTTAGCATCCTCAGTTCTGGTCTGAAAAGCTGCCCCTGTTTAACTTTATCCCCAGGCTTTTTCAGCAACCACCTTCCCTCTGGCAGTACTACTACATCCATTTTTTTTTAAAGGACCAGAAGCTGTCGTGTTAAGAATTAGATTTTTGGGTTGGTGGGGTTGGTTTTTGTTTTTTTTTTTTTGAAAGTGAGTATTAGACAGCATTTTTTGCAGTATTACATAACATCTGAAAGGGCAGAATGAACACGTATGTAACTGCCAGCTCCAGTACATCTCTTTTATGTACTACATATGTAAATATAAATCTTTTCCATTGATTTCTGCGTGGCTGAGCACACAGTTGCATTTTTGTACAACACTTAGTGCAAAGGACTTTCTATATCAGTGGGAGTTTTGCCATTGACTTGACAGACATTCTGACAGGCAAAACCCAGTGGTCTGTAAAAAACATTGTGCCAAACGGCCAGAAACTTGCTCAAAGTACCAAAAATGAAAAATTTTGGCTGCTTTGGGTCCTGGGCTTCTCGTTTTGGCACTTAAATTTGCTAGGGGGGGCTTTGCACAAGCCAGACAGCAAAAACCATGCCTGTCCTTCGCTCCTGAGGAATTCAAGAGCATGAGACAGTTCTCAAGTGAAATAGCTTGACGTAAGCATAGTGGATTTGGCATTTACTTCTTGGATATCACTTTCATAACGTAATACACCCAAGTTTTGGCCTAATTCCTGCAAAAAACGGGCACGCTGCGGGTACAATTAACCATCGTCACGCATTTTTCTCTCAAACTGATGTTGGTAGCAAAACAAGTCTCTACCCCCCCTACCCACCACCAGTTTTCTGTGAAGAGTTCTCGCAATTAACTCTCACCAATACTCGTTTTAGCCGAAATCCAGCACTGCCTGGTAAATGCTGGCGATGTGGGATGCGGAGTGTTTGAATGCTTTGAGAACAATTCTTGCGAGATCCGAGGCTTGCACGAGATCTGCATGACGTTCCTGCACAACGCTGGAAAATTCGATGCCCAGGTAACACGGGGGGAACGTCCCACCTGCCTGCTCGCTTCTGACCCCACACTCGGCACGTACTGCACCAAAAATTCCCAGAGCGAGCCTGCTTCTGCCGTGATTTACTCATTCGCTGGGGATTTTTCTGTCGAAAGGTCCAGAATCAGGACCTCGGGACACGGTAATAAGGCAGCGGTGTGCAACCTGTCCCAGGAGACAGGCTGTGGCTCCCTGGATCCCTTCCACCCACTGTACCCAGGATAACTCCAGCAGAGCACTTCGTGGAGCCAGACATGGTTTTAAAGAAACCATGGGCGGCTTTAGCCTCTACACCCTGTTTGCTCAAAGCCGACTCTGAGGCACGGCTCGGGCTCCCGGCTCATTTAGAATTATCTCAGGGTTTCCCAACGGGCACTTTCTAAAGTTGGCCCTCAAGACTTGCACACAACCAGCCCAGGCAACCCCCAAAAGCTGCTGCGCTCAAACAAGCCTCGGGTTCAAGCGCTGACGTTGAAATACGTTACTTCCGTGGTATGTGGTACTAAGTTTGCCTCCTTCATTTTCTCCCCAGACCATTTATGCATCATTGAGACATCCTGTTATTATGTCCTGTAAACCTCCTCTCCCATTTCAGCGTGGAGGGAAGGGAACATTCCGACGGGCCAGCGGCATTTGGCCTGACCGGGCAGTTTTGCAGAATAATTTGACCAAAAAGCACCGGCTGCATGGCACTGCTAAAAGCTCTACAAAGTAGAGCTGTCCTCAGGATCCAGCCTGTCCCACGAGGGGTGGTGAGACCACCCAGTATAAGGGAGCACTTTTGAAGGGCTGGAGCTTTTAGGTTCAAATGCTCAAGGATGTAGGAAGGGCCTGGTTACTCCTTAAAATGGGAATTGCTGCTTTTGTGGGTATCGGAAAAGCTTCGACTTCATTTCCACGTGGCTTCCAGAAAACGCTCGTTTATTTTTGCACGGTATTTCTGTCACTGAACAGAGCTGACCAAAGAAGTAGGGAAGGAAAGTTGGGAAGGCAGGGAATGGTGCCTGGGGGGGCTGAGAGTAGCCATTGATGCCAGATCCCCAGGTACTGCTGCTCATCAAATCCAGCCTGTTTCACATCCAGGCAGAAGATTTAAACCCCCGGAGCTTTGTTTAACATGAAGGTGACTTTAGCCTCTGCTATGACATGGCTTTTCACAGCTCCTCTCTGTATCAGCTCCAGTTATTTCGAGCTGCATTAAATGACAAGACTAACACTGGCCATTTTCTGTTCTCTGCTCTGAAACCTGAGAATTGATGTCAGTTTGGGTTTATATAAGAATTCTCTTTTTCATCCCTATTTGCCTACTGTGCTGTGTGTGTTTGTTCCCGAAGGGAAGGGCAAGTGAGTGCCTTCAGTTTGGGAAATGGGGATGATGCCTGAGGCAGCTCTTTGATCAGCAAGAAACATTTCTGGCTTGAAACAATTTGGGGACAACATCTGCTTTGCAGGTCTGGGTGAATCTTATTTAGTGTCGGTGGAGCTGAGCCAGTGCACTCTTGGGATAAAGGGGAGCAAGGATTTGGTCTTCATGGAGCACCTGTGTAAAAGAATCTGAGGCTGATGAAGAGGTGGAGGCAGTGCAGGAGGCTTCCATGGGCCTATTGCTCAGCAGAGTGAAGGGAGTCTGAGCAGAGTGAAGGGAGTCTGAACAGAGCTGCAGGATCCAGTAAAAGAGGAAAGGAAGGGATGGGTTTGATGCCCACCAAGCCACTGAGTGAAGGAATCCCAAACAGGGGTTAAAGGGATGCTGCTAAAGCAGCTTTCCTCCACCTTTTTAAGCTTCTTGATTTGATTTTCTTAATCTCACTTAGAATTTCTTGCAACAGACATGAAGACGCTGTAGGATTATTATTTATTATTATTATTATTATTATTAATGCTGATTTGAGTCTCTCTCTGAGGAAGAAAATAGCTGGGGAATAGGGCAGGTGCATATGTGTCTCTGAGTTTGTAAACTAGTTTTAAAATGGAAAAAACCCAACCCTGCAGTTACTGAATGGGTATCTGCTCGTGGTCCTGAGGAGCTCAGCCATGGCAGGATGCCCTTCCTTTGTGTGAACCTGTTGTTCTGCCACCCTGGAAGCAAATTATTCCAGTAGCTCCAGCACTGAATTACTTCAAGGTGCTTACTTCTGCTCTTTCCCTCGTTGGGCATTCGGCTGTTGGGGCAGAGGAAAGCTCAAAGTGAGGAAGCCCTGGGTGTTTCAGGTCCGCTGGGATAGCAAAGCTGGGTGACTTGGCATGGTCTTTAAGGGCAGAGAAACAGAGAAGAAGGGGAGAGCCATTAAGTGATATCCTTAGCACTGTAATAACCCTTGACATTGTCCTGCAGAGAAGCAGCTGGCTGGGCATAAATCAGCTGCTGTGCTTAATGGACAAAAATACAGACCTACTCCATTTCTTTCCTTCTCAGGGAAAATCCTTCATTAAAGACGCTCTGAAGTGTAAGGCTCATGCCTTGAGGCATAAATTCAGCTGCATCAGCCGTAAGTGCCCTGCCATTAAAGAGATGGTGTTCCAGTTACAGCGGGAGTGCTACCTGAAGCATGACCTCTGCTCTGCTGCCAAGGAGAACGTCCAGGTCATTGTGGAGATGATTCACTTCAAAGACCTGCTGCAGCATGAGTAAGTGCCTCCGTGCTGGTGCAGTCAGAGCGTGGGAGCTCCTTCCAGGAGTGCCAGTGGGCTGTGCATCTGCCCAAGAGCTGTTTCACCTCCTTCTGGCCTTAAGCACCTCTTGTTTTCCCATGTACGACACCAAGGTAAAGCTTTCTCCGCAGGGGCCCCTTGAAGTTTGTGTACAGAGGGGTGAGATGTGACTGTGGAAGGAGGTGAAATGGGTTGAAGTTGGATCTGTCCGTGCCCTTGGTGCTCTGGCAGACGCACCATCGGTGTCTGCCGTTTCCAGGGGCATCTCACAGTGGTTTTTTTGCTTTCTGAGCTCAAAGGCATCATTTTGACCCCGGTATCCTGTTAGAGGTGACAGCTGGAGAAGGGGGAAGAAGGTTTATGCAAAGTTGTCAGCAAGATGATCATTTCTTCTTTAAATACATACTTTGAAATGTCTTGTAGTTAATTGTCCCTGAAAGAGCTGCAGTCCCCCAGGTAATCTCCCATTCATCTCACTCTTTATTAATCTCAGATGCTTTTTAATAAAACATGGGGTTGTACCAAATCAAGGCACAAGTCAGATTTTTTGAGGACTTCATTCCTCTGACTGGGAGCACAGCTGTCCTCCAAGGAATGGCAGGCACAAATCCTGCTCGGAATTGATCAAAGCTGCTACATGACAGCAACAAACCGAGCACAAGCTGTTTGTACTGCCTCTTTGTGCACAAATGCAAAAACCAGAGCCTGTTTTTCTTGCAGGTGAACGTCCCACTCCCGAAACGAGAAGGCTGAGCCACAGCCTGGCATCAGGCTTAACCTTAGAGCATCTTCCTACCACACCTCTGTGTCTTGGTGTTAGCACAGAAACTCCAAATCCCAGCAGTCATGACAGACAGATTTTTTTTTCACAGAATCACTTCTTTGGGAATTTTAGCCTTGCATTTTATTTTCCTCACTGTCCAAAGGAGCTGTGCTCTGATTCCCCCAGTGCTGAGAACCACCCCCCACTAATACCTCAGCTGCAGTCACGGAGAGGTGCTTCAATGCCAGTTTAGTCCCATAAATCCTGCGCTGTGGGGTTTGTTCAAGCTGGACACGGTGGCCTGAGAGCAAGGCCCTTTCCCTGGACATTCCTGAGGCTGGGATCAAAGGCGTGGCTGGGGGCAGAGCCGCTGTGCCCAGGGCCAGGGGCAGCATCCTGCTGGCTGGGGGAGAAGGGCAGCAAGGCTCCATCCTGCCCAGCAGCACCTCTCTGGGCACTGCCTGGGCTGTGTCAGCAGCTATAAATTGGGTACTTGGCACCAATTAACCCCCCCATCATTTGGGGATGAAAAGAGCTGTGCGAGCCAAAAGCCTGTCCGAAGAGGAGTGAGTTCTCCTTGTTTTATGAACAGGCTCAAGCAGGAATGCTCCGAGGCAGCTGCTTATTTCTGGGGAGAGCTGAACTGGGGGGTTGTTGGTTGGAGAAGAGAGAGGGTCATTCAGCTGAACACCTATAATTTGCATGATCTCATTTAGCGCTTCCTACACTCCAGCATCTCCCGGAGTGGGAGCTCGGCTCTCCTATGCGGGACTCCCCAAATAGAACCAGCCAGCCTCCTCCCCTCCCCTAAATTTAGAGGCCATCTCTGAAGCTCTTGAACTAAGGAACTTGTTCGAGATCAATAGGCAAGTGTGGCAGAGCTGGAAATAAAATCACGTCTGCTGACTTGCAGCCTTGTGCTCAGTTCAGGTACTCTGGTCAGGCCGGCTGAAATGCAGAAAGTAAAACAGGCAAGGAGAAATGGGCCAGTATTAATCCACAGGGCTCTGGCAGGCTCTGAATACCTGAAATATTTGGCAGCTGAGCCACTTTTTAGTCATACCAGCGACCTTTTTTCTTTACAAAGATTTCTGCAAAGGTTATGCCCAATTTCAAGGACTCGTTTCTTTGGGGGGGGGGGGGGTTTTTAATACCCTTTTTGCTGGATCACTTTGTATGCAACGTGCTCAGCTCTCTCTTATCTCCTACTTTACATTTAAAACAAAAACCTAAGAGCAGAGAAGCAAGTGGCAGCTCTCAGGCTTGTTCTCTGTTTTGTTCTGACTGCTCTCTCCCGATGAGTGTTCGGAACGCGGTCGGGCGGCGAAGCCTCCTCCTGAGTCAGCTGTGGGGGTCAGGCTGATTTGCCATGGTGGAAGTGGTGACAGGCCTTGGCAGATTGGTCCCTGCTGCATTCCAAGTAACTTTTTTTTTTTTTTTGTTGGAGCAGCAGGAACAATCCAACCATGGGAAATATTTTGAGATAGGGGAATAGGTGGCTCTCCAAGATTAGCGATTCCAAATGAGTTTAAGCGGTTGGGTAAAGTCAGACGCTGATCATAATCTGTTGGTTTTCCTCGTTTCTTCTGACTTAAGTGAATAAGAAGAGATTTAAGCTTGTGCACGGCCACCAGAGCTGGTGGATGGGGTGCCCAGGAGGTGCACCCTCACCACCCACCCCGCACAGCCACGGCTGCTGGCCCCGGGCGGTTTTCCACTTGTGCTGTGGATGGTTCCTGCCGTGGAAGATTTTTAAGCACGTCCTTCTGGGCCTGCGAGCAGCTGAGCAGTTGTGTCAATAGACAACATCAATATTGACCCACAAAACTTGTGACCACAACTATTTTAAAATTGCTGCACTCGGTGACCTGTGGCTGAGAAGCCCAAGTGCCGTGCTTGAGCTGCTGGTGCCTTGGGGACACTCAGGGGTGGGTGGGAAGCACAGAGGGGACCGAGCCACGGCGTGTTCCGAGGCCTTGTTTGGCTGGGAAAAGGCAGATACTGAAAGCTCTGTCAGGAAATGAAGAAATAAAACTTGGTGTGGGAAGAAAAAGTGCCACCAAAGTGGATTCCATGTGTCTGAGCTCTGTTCAGGCAGATCCTGGGTCCAGATAGGATCTTGCCTGTGATGGAGATCAACGCCCAGCGCTCCAGAGATGATGAGCAAAGCCAGAGAATCTCTAGCTGGGTGTTTATTGCTTTCAGAGAGGTGAGAAAATGCCTCCCTCTTTTGCAGACTTGTGGCTGGTGAGTGCTCTGTACCTGCCACTGGCCCGGAGGCAGAGCCTGTTTGATGAAGCTGATGGCTCTGGACAGGAGCAGTGTCCTTTGCTGTGTGTCCTGACTAATAAAGACGGAAGGCCATGGAAAGAGATGGAGGCAGAAAGTGTGAGACAGCAATTCTTCCACTTGCCAAGCAAGACCTCATCTCATTCCAGCTCTCCCAGAGTGTCTCCAGGGGGAGAGCAAGCAAGGCCAGTCCAGAGAGGCCTGGACAGGATGCCACTGTGCATTTCCTGCAGCGAAATGGCTGATCAGAGGATGGGATTCTGCATAAGTGACGTGGTGCAGAATTGCTGCTGAGTCAGGGGGTGCCAGGGGCTCACACCTCTGGATGTGCTGTGCCCAGGGAGGGTGAGGCAGATCCTTCACTGATTCCCTCGCGTGGTTTTTGACTCTCCTCTCGCTGTTCCCTTTGCCTGCAGGCCTTACGTTGACCTAGTGAACATCCTGCTCACCTGTGGCGAGGAGGTGAAAAAGGCAATAACGAGGAGCGTCCAGGCCCAGTGCGAACAGAACTGGGGAAGCCTCTGCTCCATCCTGAGCTTCTGCACCTCGGCCGTGCACGGAGACGCCGTCCTGGGAGCCGAGAAGAAGGCGGGGGAAGGCAGCAGGGCCGGTGCTGGCCGTGGGGACATGGTGGCCCACGCCGACCCCGAGCACAGGGAGAGCTCGCGAGCAGCCAAGGGAGAGAGAGGTACCAAGGGCCACTCCAACGCCCGGGTCAAAGCTGGGGGCCACGGTCCCAAAGGGGCCCACGGGATCCTGGACCGGGCGGACGAACTGTCCGACTTCTCCGACATCCGGAGGTGAAAAAAGGCACCAGCTCCCCCCTTCCCCCTCCTGCCCTCCCCTGGAAACCTCCTCCCTTGAGTTCCATCCTCCCGTCTATGGACATTCCAAAGCATTTCCCATTCAGAGGTCAAGCACAGGGCATTGCAAGATATCTATGGACCTCGGCATCAGTGTGTATATAGTAGCAAAGGGAGAGCAGTGGCAATGGGTTATCGATCCAGCAAACTCGACACTCGGGTGGCAAAATGTCTCCAGCTAAATTCTTTCCCCCTTTTTTTTATGAAACGGACATCATCTGAAATTTAGGATCTTGTTTGGGGGTTGTTGGGTTGGGTTTGGGGTTTGGTTTTGGGGATTTTTTTTTTTTTGGTTTTTTTTTTTTTCCCCTTGGTCTCCTTGGCAGGGGAGAAGGTTCCAGGCGGGCTCTGCCAGACTGCATGTGGCTGCTTGTGGCTTAGCACCTCCAAAGGTTTAGGGCACGGCGTTACAGCAGATGGCTGAATTCCAGGGGGATTTGGTTTCTGCCTGTGGCTGGGAACGCCAGAGCTCAGGGCTCTCTATGTGAAGCTCTCTAATGAAGTAGCTGCCCCGTCTCTGGCACGGGAACCGTGTGGTCTGGAGCTCCACCACTCTCTCTGAAGTCACTTCTGAGCCATTGTTCCCACCTGGGTGACGCTGCCTGGTTTTTAAGTGCTCCCTGTTAGGTTTTTTAACCACTGCATCACTTGACACTTGCTGATCACAGAACCATACCCAGTCACTTCAAAGGCAAGTAATCAGCTTCCAGACAAGGCAATGTGACTGTTACGACTTGCACAGGGTGGAGGACCCCCAAAAGTACTCTCACGGACCTCTGAGAACCCTGTGCATATTCTCTGCTTCCATCTGCCCCCTCAGTGATACAGGTCTTCCACCCCTACAGCCCAAGCCTAAAGGGGCAGGTGTGGGCTCAGACAGCAAAGGACCCTATATGTCCCCATGTATTTTGTTCTTCTTAGGGCTGCACTGAAGGCCCATCAGAAGCCTGTCTCTCCTTAGCAGGTGTGGTGTGGTTTGCTGGGATGTGGAGCCCCACTCTTAACCTGCCTATAGCTTGGTTTATCCAAATGCCAAAGACAAGGAGAGGGGATTGACTTGGGTTTTTGAATTCTTGCGCAGGTAACGACGACCAATCTCCACAGATCGAGTTAGGAAAGGTGAAGAGTGTCAAGAGTTTATTGTCTTTAAGCAGTTTCAAGTGTTGAACGAGGTGTTTGGCCATATCTCTCCTACCCCCTATGCAATTGTAATTCTCAGGTTGCAGCTCTGCAATCCTATATTCCCAGATATCGTACTGGAAGTGGAGGCTACAGCACCCACAGGGACAGGAGGGTGAGCTCTCGGCTTCCTCTAGAGAAAGAAAAAAAAGGGAGGTTTTTCTTAGAAAGTGGGAATCACACCGGGGATTGGAGCCTTCTCATTTAGAAAGTTTGGGAGGAAAGCTGTGGGGGCAGGAAGGAGGTTCAGCAGAGACAGAACGTACCCGGTGAACTAACGTACGTCTTGCCGCATGGTGGGAAGGAGCTGCATAAACAGGAGAGGGTGTTGGAATTTGGCTACAATTTCCAACTCAGATTTCAGTTCCTGCTAAGTGAGCACGGCTCCTAATAGCTACATTCAGGGTTTAATGCAGGGATCCACCCGCAGAACTCGGAGGCACCGCTTTAAATAGCAGCCACGTAGGAGGCAAGAGGGGACAGTTGAGTTGAAAAGGTGTCTCTGTGATCACCGGGTCTTCGCTTAAAGACGTGGCCTTGATCCTGCCCGATTTTAGCAAAGCTCTGTGATGAGATTTTCCTTCGGTTTCGGTGGGAAGAGCTGGGATCAGGCCAGGTGCTGTAGCAGCAAAGACCCTGGCGATGGTGCAGCGAGTGTGGCATCTGCCCCCGTGGGGCTGGTGACAGCTCTGCCACCCCTGGGGCACCCAGGCTGTCCCCACGGAGCAGCTTGGTTTGGCTCTGACTCTCTTGGCCACCTCCTCTGCTCCAAAAACCTGCTGGTGGTACCCCTAAGAAGGTTTCTGGCGTGTGCCTCCGTGGGTTCCCTGCAAGTGTCCTCTCCCCCCTCGGTGGCACAGAACCACCACGAAGAACAAGCTCAAACCAAAAAAGACAATCCAAGCATTTTAGCACAAAAAAAAATAAAAAAACAATAAAAAAAAACCAAGCAAACACGAGAACACAAACCAGAAACAACAACTTGCTACCAATGTTCTTGCATTGAACTAAAATGAGATCCCTCTGTCGTTAGAGGTCTTGATTCATCAATGGGAACCAAACAGAGATCTACATCTTTGAATGTCTCAGTCAACATATCACCTCAGCATGCATACAGTTTTATTTGTATTCATCGGTTCTGTGGGGATAATTGTGTATTCCCCTTGTTTAGTCAATGAAAATTGGGGAGGGGGGGGGGACAAGCTGTGGGTGGGAGGGATTTTTGTATAAGGCATCATTTTTTTTTTTTTCCTCTGTGTGTGAAGATTTTATGTGTTCATCTACTGATTCCACATATGCTATTATTGTAAATATTTAACATTTCTATTTATTATAGCGTCCCCGTTTAAAAAAAAAAAGAACACTGCTGGCTATGATAATTTAAACGTATGTCATGACCTGTGTTGTATATATTCATGCCACTAGTATGGTTTTGTTTTGTTTTTTTTTTTTTTTAATGTTTAAAGCTGCGTAAATATAGTTTTATACAGTTCCATAATGTTATTGACAGCATAAATCATTTATTTATTGTTAAACCTTTCTTTCATATCTAACAGATAGGGTGCGTTTTACCTGAGATTATTTTATTGTGACATCTACATAGCCTTAATTCTTTATAAAACAAAAAAAGGAGGAAAAAAAAAAAGTCCATTTAGATACTGTATGATGCTTTAATTAACATTCCTTATGAACTTGCTGTTCATGAAGGAGGTTTAGCTTAAAAGCCAAGGTATGAATGTTTCCTTTATGCTTTGCATCTGGAATGAGCCTTGTTCTGGAATGAAAATACTGCGAGAGAAGCAAAACGCCTACAGGAAAAAAGATAGCAGTAAACCCTGGAAAATGCTGTCCTAACTTACAGTGCTGAACTAAAAGGAGAGAGAAAAAAAAAATAATAAAAGAAAGAAATAAATAAAAGACAAACTGTCCTTAATTCCAAATCTCTGGGAGAAAAACAGACTAGTTTTATCTCGTGTAGAGTTTGCAGCCAAATAAGCTTGTAAATAAAGAAAATGCATATGGCTTTAGACAAAGCTCTGTACCTTTCACACACTATTATTTTCCTTAAACACTAATAAATGTTTTGAATAAGTCTGTGGCTGGGTTTTGTTTAGCTGGAATTTCGGCTGCTGTGAGATAAGGGGGTAGGAGGAAAAGCCCTCTGAAGCTGAGCCAGCAGCCGCAGCCAAGGGGGGCAGAGGTGGTTTTGGCTGCTCGTCCCCCCGCAGCCGGGCAGGGACAGGACGTGGGGACAGAGCCAAGCCTTCCTCTAGAGCAGGGCACAGTCCCCGGTGTGTCACTCCCCAGGAGAGGGAGACCTCGCTGCTGCCGGTGTGGGACCTGGGAGCTTGGTTGGAGATGCAGAAAGGGAGGTGCAGAATCAGCTCGAGGGTGAAGAACGGGGAGCAGAAGCTCGTGCCCTTCCTCGAGCTCGGACAAAGCCCCTTCGGGAGGTTTTCCCATGGGTTGGGATCACTGCAGCTTGTCAGAGCCACCTCATCGCTCGAAATCAGCAGGGTCAGGTGAGGGGAGGAGCAGGGGGTGCAGCTGCTGGGGTTTCTCCTCGCTGCCCTGCTGGTCCTGGATCCCCACAGCCCCTCGGGCGCACTGTGCTCAGCCAGGCTGGCTTTAGGCACAGCCCAGCATCCCTCAGTGCATCCCGGAGGAGCCAGGGAGGGGATCTGTGGCTGACCACAGCACCTGCCTGTGGCCGAGGTGTTGGCAGCCCCCAAAGCCCCAAGCGCTGGATCCCAGCCAGACCCATTAACAAATACAGCAGCAACCCTTTCCACAAGCTGCAGGAGCTGATAAGATTGGTCCTGCACGCACGAGAGACTCGGTTCAGTGTAACAGCAAGAGATTTTTCAAGGTTTTTACCTTAAAATTTTCAAGATTTTACCTTAAAACCAGAGGACATCCATTTTCACTCCCCACCATCAGCTATTAATAATCTATCAATAAGTACCAGCCCGTGGCTCTGCACAGGGATGTCACGGAGCTGGAATTCTCCCTCAAACCAGGTATCGAAATCTTAGATGCTTACTGGAGTTTCAGCAAAAAATCCCAAGGTTTACAAAAAGCGAGCTGCAGAAACAGCCCTTTGTGTTGTCTCCAAAGTCATTTTCGTACGGTGTCGGGGTGTAGGCAGCAAAGGGATGGGGAAATTATGAGAAAGCACCTCAGAACATAAAGCACANACAAAAAATTTTTTTTTTTTTTTTTTTTTTTTTTTTTTTTTTTTTTTTTTTTTTTTTTAAGGCTGCTCGCATGAAAAAGCACATTTTTAACACTCCTTCTGCGGGGTTTAAAAATAACTAATCCAGTTGAAGCCTTTGGATGAGATGGGCTTCACAAGCCTGAATGTGATTTGCAGCAATGTAGGACCTGTAGCGTTTCTTTGCCTGTAGGTGCAGCAGCTCTTTATAATCCTGTCATGGACTGTCAAACACCAACGGGAGAGCGCATCCTGCCAGCAGAGCTGTCACAGAGTTTGGTGGGATGTGAGCTCAGACCAACCTGCACTCAAGGCTACAGCCAAGGAATAACTTGGGCTGGACCCTTCACTGGCATTCCCCATCCCAGTGCATTTTTTGTTTCTGCAGGAGCTGCTCCTCACCGTGGCTGTGATGCAGCTGAGGTAGCTGCATTCTGCCTCTACCACCATCCTCCCCACAATTTCAACCCAAAAAAAGTTGGTTTTCGTCTCTCCTAACGTGTCAAATGGTGAGGCTGCATTCTGCTCCCAAAAGTGGCAAACGTTAGCGATGGAGAAATGACCCCCAGCTGCCCTCGGGGCATCGCGTCTCACAGAACAGCACAGTCAGTCACGGAGTGCTGACATTAAAAAGTGCAGAAGCACAGGGAGAAAAAGAAACACTAAAACAGACTGCAGAGCGAGGATTCTGCATTGCACAACCCACTAAAATATGTTTAATACCGGCATGCAAGTCTGCTTCGAGGCTGGAGTGATCTCGGTTCGATTTGTTCCGAGTCACTTTACAAGTGAGGCGAGGGAAAGCAAAAATCCGGAGAATTCAAACTGCAAATGCACATCCACACACACAGGTCTCAGCCAGCTGAACAAACCCCCACCAGGATTCATACTTGTGGTCCATTTGGACTTCTCCTCTTCACGGGCTCCCAAAAGAACAAAATTAATTCCAGCTATTGGCTTGCTCGGGCATACCAAAACATTTACAAATGTATATGGCAATTTACATATGTCAGCCCACACGGTGAGCTGAGTCAGAGCTGCTGCCAGCGCTCCTGCCTGCTCTTCCCAGGTTCCCAGGTACTGCCCTTCGCTCTCCTCCCTTGCCTGGAGATGCCAGGAGAGCCGAGGCAGCTCCAGAGCAGCTCCGTGCTGCGTCACGCCTGAGGAATTCATCCCAGCGATCTTCCCAGGTGAGGGAATAGTTAAAAGCTTGCTGGGAAGCCTCTCAGCAGAGCATTTTTAAAGCTATTTCCTGACATCTCACCAGAAACACAGATCCCACTCAGTTTTCACTGCTAGTTATGTTCGTGTTTCCATGCTCCCCTCGGAGACTCTCGCAGGAAAGGCTTCTCTCGCACCTGCTCGAGGCACAAATTGCTGCCTGTTCCCCCAGGGACGAGTTCAGCACATCTCCAGCCTCGAGCAAAGCCTGAGCCACCCTGGGCAGCTGCCCCGAGCCCAGCCAAAACCGAATTATGGAGAGGGGATGCCAGGGGGTGCAGCTGGACACCCCCAGAGGCAGGAGCTCCACTGATGCCTCCCAAGGTCTTTCCCAGGTCTGGTCCTGCAGCACCAGCACTAACAGGTCCTGGCACGGGGTTGGGGCTAAGCAGAACCTTGTAATTAGTGAAATCCTAACCATTTTTGTTCTCCTGTACGTTTTCTTTAGGGGAGAAACCTCCCAGCCAGTGGAGCGTTGCGTTTTGAAATGAAAACCCGGTGTCTTTCTTGATCGTGGATGTGAAATGGGGACTCGAGGGTTGAAAGACATGTCAAATTATGGGAAGCTGCAGGGGCTGAGAATTCCTATCTCCAAGAATACTGCCTGTTACAGCCTTGACCTTTTCTGCAAATACCATCCTTCCCTATAAAAACGTGGCTTGGAGTTTATTTAGAAATTCTTTTCAAGTAAGAAGTCGTTCTTTGGAGAGTCTGCCGTGAGGTTCTCCGTGTAGATGGAGGCTTTTTTAAGGTACTCTGCTGGAAGAAAGCGCCCCAGGGGAAGCGCTGGAGACGCTGCCGTGCATCTCGGTGGCTCTGGTGACACCACGGACACCAGCCCTGACGTGGTTCTGCAAGAGGAACCTCAGCAGGGTTGAAACCAGGGCTTGGCTCGGCTGACACGGCGCAGGAACAAAGTGCCCCCGTGGCACAGGCAGCACCAGCCTCCTCGGTGTCACTGGAAACAGCAGCTCATGGAAAAGCTAAAAACCAGGCTGCATTTTAACACAGCACAGGATCAGCCCTCTGCTATCTGAGCCATTATGGCACGAAATCCCTTCTATAAACCCCGCTTCCATTTCTCAAATTTTCTGCAGTTTGTAGCTGCTTTTCTATATCCCACAGTCACACCGGGCTACATTTGTCACCCATGAATAATCCCACTTACATTGCAGAGTCTCTTCCTACCCTGGAGAAAAATGCAGTGGGAGGTGTGGGGAAGCTCAGTGAAAGCTGACAGCCAGGAGAGACTGGGAAAGGCCTACAGAGCTCCTTATTTAGATGTCCTATTTTAAGATAAAATGAAGAGGAACTATGCACATTCAGCATTTTGCTAAACTGACATGAAACCAAGTCACTACAAAATCAGTTTGCAGAGGGATGCAGCGCACATGCTTGGAGCCTTCTGTAAAATATTATTATTATTTATGATTGCAGTAGCTCCTGGCTGTCAGCAAGGCCCAACCTTGGGGCTACTGATCCGTGCATCACAGGAGAGAACCCTGGCCAAAAAAAGATTCCACTGATAGAAGGAAACGTTGCCCTTTGCCTCCCCATGCAGAAAATGAAATAGTGCCTGCCTGGGCACTCAGCTTTAACTCCCTGTGCAAGATGCTTTGCAACAGCAATGACAGGAATTACGTGGTTTCCTCCCACCTACACTCGCTGACCCAGAAGCTGCCCACTAATTGATGATGAGTCTGCAGAAGCTCATTAAAAGGGTTTTAGCCTGTACTGAAAGAGGGATTTAGAGCAGCCAGGATGGCTTGGAGGGGGCAGAGGATGCCCAGGGAGGTTGGAAACGCTCTGCAGCAAGGAAGGGCTCCTGAGGGTCCCGGCAGCCCATGGCAGCAGCAGCTGACTCTGCAGATTCCTGGAGAAGGAGACGTGTTCTGTGGCTCTGTGTGGGACACGGACTGAGGGAAGATGGCCACAGCCAACAACCCAGGGCTGGGGAAGGAGTCTGGGATGATAATTAAAGACCCAATCTTGGGTTCACCAAAACCTCTGACAAAACACCTTATTGATAACAGCGGGACATCAGGATTAGGCTTTTGCCTCATCACTGAAGGTTTCCTGACTCCTGGCTTAGCAGGGACGGTCTTGTCAAAACCAGAAAATAGATGAGGCTGAAAATAATCTGTTCTCCAACTTCCCACATTCAGAAAAGCCTGATCTGAGGCACGGGGTTTTCATGCAGCACTCCCTAAGCACAGCCCATTTGCAAAGCATGGAAAAGCAGGAAATCCACAGCTCCTTTCCACGGAACCCAGAATTGTACAACGCTTTAAGTATGACAAAGATAAGGCTTGAATCCCGCTTTTAAAAATCTGCAATAAGGTTTACCAGGGTTTATGGCATTATATACCCCAGTGCTTGAATTCTGGCCATCCTCCTGCTGGTCACATATCACAGCTTTAGCACAGCCTGGAAAAAAGGTCAGGCCCTCTCTTTAAAGGAGAAAAGACAGCTAAACCTCCCCAAGGAAAATGGAAGCAGGATGATACCGTTTTGGGGGGAAAATACAGCAATTATTCTGAGCAACAGCATAGAAATCAAAAACCTGAAAGGGTGGAGTGAGAAAGGAGCAGAGACAGTCGTGAGAACATGTGATGATGCCATTTCAGCACATAAATTCATTTAGGAGCTTGCTTGGAACAAGCTGTTCTCAGGGCACTGCCAGACTGACCAGAGACAAGAACACATTTCAGCCCAATTGACCAACAAGTTGGTCAAACCCTCTCTCGTGCCACTGCCAGCCAACCTTGGAAACACTGAAGGTCAGATAAACATCCAAATGTTGCAATTTATTGGATTCACATTCCTCTGGCGATTCACCTATGTTTTCTTCTGTCGGGACGGAGGCTTGTGGGCAGCTCACAGGAGGGATCATGTTCTCCACCAGCACGAGGCACAGGCAGGACAGAGAGGGCAGAGGCTGCAATGGGAAGCCCAGACTTCAGAGGAAAAACAAAGTCCCCAACGCAACACCCATCCTTATCTTCGAGAGAAAACCATGAGTATTCTCCAACCTCACCAATTCTCTCCAGGACGAGAAAATGAGCCAACTTCAAACCTTTCAGGGGCCACAAAACCAGATGCTGCCACCGAGGGCTCTCTTTGGAGCCACACCAGCAGGGAAAGGAGGGCTTTTCCAGGGCTTTTCCAGGGCGGTGGCTCTCTGGAGCAGGCACGGCGTGTGCCCAGCAGCTGAAGCAGCAGCACCGCGGTGACGCACAGGTCACGGCGGGGACGGCACATGAAAGGCACGGGTCAGCTCAGTCCAGGAGATGCCCCAGCCCTGCACGAGGCCCTGGCTGCCGCTGCAGTGCCACAGGTGCAGCTGCACCCCTAGTAAGGCTTGCACAACCCCTGCTCTCATACGCTCCAGGACACACACCCCCGCGCTCGCAGTTTACTCGTCCGGCACAAAACCAGCGGGGGCCAGACCCAGGGAGCCTCCGGTGGCACTGGCAAGGCCACGCTGATGTCACAGCAGGGCTGGTGCCCCAATGCCTTCAGTGGCCACCTAAAACACAGAGACCAGACAAGAATAAGGGAATAAAAGGAGGGATTTATTTGAAGGCCTTCAAAGGCTCACCCTGGGCAGTCCAGAGGCTCCACCCCAGATGGACCCTGGGTCATGGGTTCTTCCCACTTTGATAAGTTTGGTTCATTTTCAGGGTTCATTCTCCAATAATCACCTCAGTTCATGGTGAAATTACCCCAGGTTTGCCCCCCTTGAGAGGCTTTGAGTTGACACATTTGGGGCCCGGTGTCCTTGGAGTGGAAGCCTGCAGAGGTTTGTTGTGTGTGAGCAGCAGGAGAGAACAGCAGCTCCCAGGGCACAAGGAACTGCAGAGTCACACACCAGGCAGGGCAGGGTTTGAGAAACAGAAAAGTTAAAACCTAAGGCATCACCTCCCGTCTGTTATTGGGATAAATCAAAAATTATTCTGATTGCAATCTTACGACCCACAAAACAACGGCACAAAAGCACAAAGCTGGCTCTGGTTTCTCTTTATCGGATAGGTGAAAGTGCCACCAAAACACAGGCCAGGAAGGACAACCCCGCTGTCTCCAGGCTTTAGAAACAGATGCTAAAACCCATCCAGGGTGGGGAAAAAATTGTGGGAGCATTTGCCAACATTTTCATCTCCCCTGTGAGGAACTGCACAATCAGCCAGGAGCAGGGTGGGACTGAATCAGCCCCACAGGAACAACCCCAGCTGCCTCTGCCTCGTGCCCTTCAACAGTTCCCAAAGACAGGGCAACGATTTAGCAGAGAGAGGCCCTGGAACACTGATGTGTTATTTTATTTCTGGCTTTGAACTCCGGGACCTTACAGGATTCCTGGATGTGGTGTCGCTCACGCCAGGTGAATTTTGCCGGGGTCTCTGTTCCAGCCGTGCAGCGCTGGGAAGCTTCGGTGCCTGCTTTCCATCTGACAGCAGCACAGCTGAACCGCAGGGATGCAAAACTAATCGTGGGGAGAAGGGAGCCAGGAAGGGATTCCAGCAACATGAAAACCAGAGGGAAATGCCAGAGGGCCGTGCTATCTGCGATCGGTATCTGTGACCCTTCATTTTCCAAGAAGTAGCGATGATAAGGCAGCTCTGCCCAGGTGAAAGATATCAGCAGGGCTAATTGTAGCTGAGCAGGCTGATTCTCGTGGCAGTGCTGTTATCTCCCTGGATTCCAGCTCCCAGCGGCTGCTGTCACTGCTCAGAATATCCAGCAGCAGAGAGAGAGAGAGGAAGAGAAGGGGGTAGAAAGGAGCGAGGAAAAAATGAGGAAGAAAGGAAGACAGAGGAAAGGAACAAGTGGAAAGGAAAGTGTAAGAACAGACAAGACAGAAAGGGGAGGAACAGAGAGGACATGGAAAGATGAGAAGGCAAATGGGGACTCTCAGCTGCTCCACAATTCCCTCTTACAGGGGTTTCAAGAGAGTGGAGCTGACGGCAGAAATTGCTCACTGTGGGTGTATTTCAGGAGGCAAACTCAGCTCGACCCTTCCCTGAGGACATCCATCCTCTGCAAGGAGAGACCGGGATTCTGCAGAAGGCACGGGGAGTAAAGAAGCTGCTCTGGAGACATTACCCTCTCCACTGATTACTAATGAGCTGCTAATGAGGTTTAGCCTGTGCACACAGCACAGCGGAGAAGGGAGGCTGCTCTAGTCCCTAAAACCTGCCCCGAGAGCCCAGGGATGTGCCTGTCCAGCGGGCAGGGAAGGGAAAGCCAGGACACTGCTAACTTTGTTTCCCTTACATCCTGCTCTTCCTGCACCCATCCACCAACTTTTCCACCCTTGTCCTACCCAATTGCCAGATTTTGGGCAGCCCCAGCTTCAAGCAGGAAGGAGTTGTGGGCACTGCCCCGCACGGTGCCCGAGCTGTGCCCGGCACACACCGGGAGGGAACGTGCCGTGCCCGTGCTCGGCCAGCCGGACCTGTCGGACCTGCTGCAGCTGGCAGGTGGGTCTGGCCCACATCATGATTATTACCCTTGGTCTTCCTCCTCACAGCCAGGTAAATACACAGTATGAGAGTCCCTGGGCCGAGGAGGTGACGCTGGAAACCAGGATGAAAGGAGCAGCGAGGAGTGACTTGCCCGAGAACACGTAGCACAAGAGCAGTGCCTAGCGAGGGATGGAAGGGGTTCGTTGCCAAAATGCAGGTGTCAGGAGCCAGCTGATATGTGTTTTGTATTCCAAGACACCCACCTGGGGCTCCAGGTACGGCCCAGAACCTCGTGGAGGCTTGGTGGCTTCCCGCAGGCCGAGCAGGACTCTTGAATTCGCAAAATGAACGCAGAGCAGTGCCCGGTGCTGCAGGTCTCCTCACAGCCTGGGCACTGGGAAAACACCTCCAGCACTATTTGGAAGCAGAATCCTTTAGATTTAGATGGAAAAAGTCCAAAACCCTCACAACAACTCTCAGAGCCGCGTCCTTCAGGAATAAACGTCGCGAGGGCGAGAGTAGAAAATCAGAAATCCTCCCCAGCCGAGGTCAATGCCAACGAAACCAGTGCCAGCCTGAAAATACCTGCTGGGTTATCCCCAGGCAGCCATGGGGGCTCTCGGTGGAGATGTACATTGAATTATTAAATTTTGGGTTTTTTTTTTCATTTCGCCTACTTGAATTTAAAATGACATCGGAAATAGAATCAAAATTATACCATCGTCTCTCGAAATCCTTTGCACTACAGAGAAAAATGGCACAAATTATACATGATGACAACGTTTTAAAGGGAAGTCAAACTGCTGAAATGGTGGGAGCCACACACCGTGACCTGAACATGCCAAAAAACTCAAGTTTTGAGGAAAGTAACTTTTGCTGCAAGTATGGAAGAAGCATTCAGAATTGTTCATTCTGATTTATTCAATCAAGTTTGATTGGGGTACTTTGTCATTCAGGTGTTAATTAATGAATTGAAAAGCAGGAAAGTTCATTTTCCATTTCCAGCCATGAAAAAGTCCAAAATATATTCTGCTGTTACTAAAACTGTGAAGACCTTGACCAGCAAAAATACTTCATTTCATTCCCTACTTAAAAATAACCTCAACAAATCAGCTTTATACACAGAACAGGCCTTTATACACTTTATTTTTCATCTGTAGTTGACACATTAGACAGTTTAATTTAGATAATAATTCCTTCTCATGGCTTCTTTCCTGAATTCCCATTTCAGCCCTGATAAATTTCATGATAAATCACAAAAGAAAACCAAGTCTTGCCAAAAAAAAAAAAAAA
>VZTA01008478.1:75128-85621 GCA_013398855.1 Mohoua ochrocephala | reverse complement strand
GATGCCACGCATCATTTTCTTACGGAATAAATCCTCCTCCTAAAAATCTGAATAAGCACTTGATAAGTGGAACAAAGTAAATGTGTGCAGGTATGGCAAACCCAGAATAAATGCAGTGCAAGGTCTGTGTTTAGGGCTCTGACTGACATTCTCTGGTCAGACAGAGCAGGCCAGATTAGGATGATCCCTACAGGATTTTGCTGAGGGTCTCCACTCCTGGAGCAAAACCCACCCTGTGGGACCCACCCTCCATCTCGGGAGGAGTTTGGTACCTCAGCTGGAGCCGTTGGCAAAGGCCAGTTTGTCCCCCCACAAAACACCCCACAAGTTTCCAGACTGGAGACCTGCACGTGCAGCTTGTCCCGTCCCACAAGAACACGAGGTGGGGGGATCTGGGGGCAGCAATATCCTGAATTTCTGCCACGAGATTCCCCAGAGCACATCAGCCAGGAAATCTGACTGCAAGCTGTGAACCAGCATTCCTGCAAGGAAATAACTGCAGCCCACCTCAGCCTGGGACAGGACTGGGATTCACAACACCAATATCTTGATTTAAACCATGAAAACATCAGTGAATCCCTTGGCTCTGGAGCAGCCCCATGCTCAAACCAAAGCTGCCCACCTCAGCCTGGGACAGGACTGGGATTCACAACACCAATATCTTGATTTAAACCATGAAAACATCAGTGAATCCCTTGGCTCTGGAGCAGCCCCATGCTCAAACCAAAGCTGCCCACATCAGTCTGGGACAGGACTGGGATTCACAACACCAATATCTTGATTTAAACCATGAAAACATCAGTGAATCCCTTGGCTCTGGAGCAGCCCCATGCTCAAACCAAAGCTGCCCACATCAGTCTGGGACAGGACTGGGATTCACAACACCAATATCTTGATTTAAACCATGAAAACATCAGTGAATCCCTTGGCTCTGGAGCAGCCCCATGCTCAAACCAAAGCTGCCCTCGCTCCTGTGCACGGTGCAGAAAAGGCAAAGGTGGGGAAGGAATTTCCACCCATCCTGCCCCGATGCTCCCACGTGTGTGGAGCAGGCAGGAGGTGGAAGGGTCACCAGTGAGTCGGATTTCCCTGGGAGGGAAGGACAGGAGCATCCCCCAGCTCTCCCGGGGTTCACCAGGGGTCCCCACCCCGTTCTGCCAGCGGCTCCTGCACCCCTCACAGCCGTGGGGACAGCTTTGGGAGGGGAGGCCTTGTCCCCCAGCAGCAATGCCCACCCACACTCCTCTCCCGGAGCCACAATTCCCTATTCTGCAGCACCATCTTCAGCAAGAGGGAGGAAAACACCTTCGGCAGGAGGCAGAGCGGAGGGGAGGACCCGAAGGACCTGCGGTTACAGCCAGGAGCAAAGCAGCAACAGAGGGAAGGTTTGGGTCAGGGACGGGGAGTTGGGGCATCCTCCATCCCACAAAAACCCCATCGCAACCCAACTTGGGAACCGTTTGTGGGATTCGGTGTTTTATTGTTGAACTCTCTTGCCCTCTCAGCCCCTTTTTATGCCTACAGGGAAGCAGCGTTAGGCTGCTTTTCACCCAGCTAAAACCAAATTATCTGCTAAATTCTCTTCCCGAGTTTGTTCCCAGCACAGCCCTCCAGCAGCCACCAACCTGCCCTGCACAGCCAAAGCCACGCCAGGAAGGAAACAAATGTGACTTGTCCAGAGCCTAGAAAGTCAAATATGGCCCCACGGCCTCTAACAGAGGCTCCCAGAATCCCCACACTCTCCCCCATGGGGATTTAGAGCATTAGGAAGGACAAAAGACCCTTCACACTCTTCTACCTCCCAACTGCTTAAAGCAACAAGGATGGGGAGAGGACACAGAGCACCCGGAGGTGTTTGCTGCAGGTTTTCAGTTTGTTTGGTGACACTCCCAGTTAGGTCTCCTCATTTCTGGAGAGGAGCTCGGCTTTCTCCTGTCAGTATCCAGATTTCTCGTATAACTCAGAGTAAGAGCAGAGGAAGTGCAAGGACTTAAAATAGGAATAATATTAATTTAGAACCTCCAAAGAATGGACAATGGGCTCTGAAACAGTGGAAATTTGATATGAACTATAAGTAAACTCTGAGATATTATTTCAAGAACTATTTTAGTAAAAGAAAATGAAAGTTAAGAAGGCTGTTTTCAGGAATGTTACACTCAGGCCATTAGTTCTGAAGTTAGTTGCATTTTTTTTTAGGAGAAAAATAATCCAAACGGACTAAAATTACCTGTCACTAAGACATCAGATTTTTTAATTCTCCATTAAAAGAAAAGCACAACAGTGGGCTGCTGGGAGGGAGAGCAAAGCTCATCCTTCTGCACACTCAGGGAGAATCTGCCCCTTTGTGTCTGGCAGAGTGGGTGGACATAAAAACTTATTTGTGCTGAAGAAAAACCAGAGGAGGGTGAGAACAGCCCCCCCTGTCAAGCGTTGACTCCCAAAGCCGAAGCTTCGACTCCTTTTGGCAGCACCAACTTTTCCCACTCAGCCACGGCTGGGATCTCTGTGCAGGGGGGAAAGGAACACAAACTGTCTCTGAACTCAGGGAGCTGTGCAGGCCGCCGATTCTGCTCGGGATTACCAAAGTTATGGACATTTTCTGAAGTTATTGGGGTGGGGGTTTGTCCCTGTGTCTGTTTTATTCACAAACTCTCTCTCGTCCTCTGAACTCCAGAGCTGCAGCTGGGAGCGCAGCTCCCACAGCCCTCATATCCCTCCCTCCCTCCCTGCAGTTCCTTTCTGCTTTCACTTGAAGGCAACCTTGCGCTGCTCATGGAAAGAGAAAGGGGCTGGGGAAGCACCGCAGCTGCTGCAGCCGCAGGGATCCCAAAATCCCAGCGTGGGTCAGGCTGGAAGGGACCGCAGTGGGTCCCTGGTGCCACTCNACCCCACAGCCTCTCTGGGCTCTGCTCGGGGCTGGGCACTGCCCAGGGCACAGCAGTGTGTGCACACAGCTCTGGGACATCCCCGGGGAGGAGACCCCACAGCCTCTCTGGGCTCTGCTCGGGGCTGGGCACTGCCCAGGGCACAGCAGTGTGTGCACACAGCTCTGGCACATCCCCAGGGAGGAGACCCCACAGCCTCTCTGGGCTCTGTTCTGGGCTGGGCACTGCACAGGGAAAAGGTTTTTCCTCACATCCAGGTGGAATTCCCTGGGCTCAGCCCCTGCCCGTTGCTCCGGTGCCATTGCTGGGCCCCACAGAGCCCAGCCTGGGCCTTGCTCAGAGCCCTCCCTCACAGGTGTGACAGGGCTCAGACACAGGCAAAAACAGCCTAATTGTTTTTGTAAAATCTGATTAATCAATATTTGAACATTGCTGACTTTCCATTTAACTCCTCTGAGGGTGGTTTAACCCCTCTCTGCTCCCAGCCTTGTAAAGAGCAGGGACGAGGACCAGCAGCTGCAGGGGGACAAACACAGGGGAACAAACACCCCCTGCCTTGGCTCCTCTCCTCACCTAAAGCATCGACAGTGACCACAACAGCAGGGACAGTTCAGTTCTGAGCGGGGACTGAACCAGCTGGAGAGAGAGGGATATTTCCTAATCAGCTATCCCCGAGGAATTTTATCCTCGGATACTCGCGGAGCTGGTTATCTCGGCCATTAGTGAACTTGTGAGGGACAGGTGAGATACAGCAGGCGGGCAAAGGGCAAAGGCAGCGCCTGTCCTCCAAAGCAGGGGACGAGAGCGACCAGGCAATGACAGACCTGTCTGTGATGCCAGCAAAAAAAAACACACAGGGAGAAAAAAATACCTGAAAAAACCCCAGATGAACAGCAGGGCCTGTGAAATGGTCAGTAGCGAGTGGTGCACGGTAACGGGGTTGATGCAGAGGAAAAGAATAAAAGGAGATGCAATACAGAAGAATTTAAGAGTCCAAGGTTTCAAATTTGTCTTTTCCATTAATTTCAGGGAGCAGACACATCGATGAATTACACACATGCACCTCTTGACACGACTTTGGGAAGAACAGCCAACGACATCACTGCACGAAGCGGCGTTTGTGAAACCACTCTTCAAAGCAGAGCAGTATTTAACATTTTCTTCTTTTCCTTCTGCTCAAAATGACCATCTGGCAACAGATTTTCTGGAAGGAAGCCTTTTCTCTGGTTTCTGTTTTGGGGACAAACCTGTGCCAACTTCCAGCAGTTCATGTGATTTAGGGAAGCAGAATATAGTTCCCTTCTGAAACGTGCGTGGGCTCGGAGTCAAATTCAGACAGTGAAAAGATCTGGTGAGAAGCAAGCTGTGGGTTACAGCACGGTTTTCTCTCTGTGACTGCAATGTGCCAAACCAGAGGGATTCACATCCCTTTCCCTGCAGTTTCAGGCCAAATGGTAAATTCTGGATATCATCCCCAGTCACTTTACCTGCCCGAAGCACATCGAACCTGTCTGAAGTCTCGTTTAAAACTCCTCGGAACTTTCATTTGGAACTGTGAGATGCAAGATCCTCCTCAGATTCAGCAGGCGCAATCACAGTCAATTAAATTTTCTTTAAAAATAGAATAAAATCTCTCTGCAAGAAGCTAAGAGGTCTCAGGGGCAAAACCTCCCATTTCAGGAGGGTGTGGGAGTCTGGAAAGACTATCCTAAAGGAAGAACAATTCTCCCTGTCTTCATTTTAGAAGAGACATCTGAAACTTTGAAGAACTGAACTGTAGTGCCTGAACTCAGCCATCAGTGCACACACAGAGCCTTGGAGACGCAGGCAGGGGAAAAAAAAGGCTCCTCCAATGACCTGCACTGCCCCTGTAACCATCCAGTCCCAGTTCCACCCAGTCTGAGGGCAGAAAATAGGAAATGAAACCTAATTCCCTGCTCGGAAACTTCGGGCCAGATTTCTGATCTTTTTTCCAAATGTCCCTGGTGACAGAGCTCTGAAACCTGGCCGTGTCCATCTGGGATGGGCAAGGAGCTGCACAGCCACTGCCTGAGAGGGCATCAGCAGGAGGGGGAGCTGGGCTCTCCAGGCTCAGGGTCACCAGAGGATCAGGCAGAGGACACCACACGGATCCCTGGGGAATGCCACCAGCCGCCTGTTATTCCTCAGAAAAGTCTCCAGGAAACTCTCACCGGGTAAAACTTTTTTTCTTAAAGGTCTCCTCTTTCTGTGTCTGAAATTTGGATGGCTGGTCTTGGAGTGTGTTATCAGTGGATTAAAAATAAATCAGCTTTTATTGCTTGGAGGTAAAACGTGGCTAAACAATACTTCTAAGGAAAGGTTTGTGTCTAAGCAGAGGAAAAGGAGGGAGTCTCTCTGCCTTTGTGAATACAATGAAATGCAAAAATAAACATCAAAACCCTGGAGAAATTATTGCTTCACGAAATTCCTTTCAGCTGTAACAGTCCCAACTTTTATTGCCATTCATTACATCTGCTAACGGAGAAGGCCTGAGCACCCACCACAGGCACGCCGGGCTGGGATTTGCTCCACATCCTGACATCAGAGGAGGGTGAGTGCCGGGGGTGTTGGAGCACGAGCACTAACCCAGGGTCCCCCAGCCGCAAAGCCAAGGGATGTTGTTGGTTAGGAAACCTCGACACACAGCTTTCACTGCTCCCAGGGGAGCCACGGCTCCAGCCCAGCAGTGGCTGCTGAGCAGAAGCCCTCGGGTGTTGGTAGGAGCTCAGCGTTGCAGGGAACTCCTGTGGGTAACACTCACAGCTGTTTGCAGCACACACAAAAATCAAATGGAACTCCATTCAAGGCATTCCTATCAAACAGGTCGGGGAAACTGAGTGAATATGGGGCTCCAGCTGAAAAGAAAGGAGGCAAGGACCTCCCTTGCTTGGAGAAGCTGCCCGGGCTGTATTTCACCAGATTAGAGCAGAGGAAGTCCCAGTTCCCTGTCTGTGGGCACAGATAACAGGGAGCATTACCTGCTAAAATCAGCCAGGAGCAGGAGATGCTGCTCTGCACTGACAGAAGCTCTGAGTTTGCTCCCCAGACAGCTGTCAGCTCCTCGGACACACCAGCTGTGCCTTGGCTGCCCCCACACCGCAATCTACTGCCCGTGTCAAATGTCCCGTTTCCCCCAGTCTGCAGGGCTCAGAAAACAGAGGATCCAGACAGTGCTTTATCTCAGTGACAACTTTTTCTGAAATCAGTCGGGAAAAACACGTCCAGCTATTGCCAAAAAAGATCTCCCACAGCTATTGGCACCATCGGCCCTCCGTTGCGTGGTTTCCCAAGTGGCACGAGGGATGACAGATTCATATTAATTCCAGTCAGCAAATGGATTATAAATACTCCCCCAGCCAGTTGCCACCTGATAGGACTGTCCTTGAGTCCTCCAATTGTGGAAGGGACTTGTCAACTCTAAATTTACCCACCAGCATGTATTGTATAAAACATAATACTCTGTGATCCCTGGTAGACACTTGTGCTGTAGGCCAGCGTGGATTAGACCAGAAACTGCTGGTTCCATCAGCCAGACAGACATCTCACTGCTGCTTATCTCGAGCCTTGGATGGCAGGAAGGAGAAAGGGATGGGTTTGACAGGATGTTTTGGTCACGGAGTTGCCACAGCGCTCGCATCGAGTCCGAGTGAATCGAGTGATCAAAAGCCGGGCCCAGCTCACACCTTTGTGATGAGGTAACAGCTTCTGTTCCCGAGGACGGCCTTTCCCAGCAGAAAAATGTCCCAGCACGACTGATAAAAGTGAAGCCACTCCGAGGATGGGGTGTCCCAGAGCAGACAGAGCTGATACCGAGCGGGCTGAGATAGCGTTCCCTGGAAAAAGCAGCAAGGCGGGATGCTGCGGGTTCGTACGAACGGACTGTTCCCTTGGAGAACCCTAATCAGATGGATTTAAAGTCACAAAATGGGAAGTGAACAAAAAGCAAGCAAGGAGCTCCACTTTTTCCTAGCTTTAGAAGCGTCCGAGTGTCTGCAGGTGGAGCAGATGCACGTGCTGGTGGCACCTGTCTGCAGCAGATCTTCTCATCCCAAAAAAAGGATGAGAAAAAATGTCCTGCCTGAGTGGGAGGACAATTTCTAAACTATCAGTTCAGGCTTTTACCCAAGGCAAACTCCTTTTTTTTTTGCCTGTTGCATGCACAAAAGCTTTCCAAGCTGGCCAGCTGGAGAAGCCTCTCATCCCTGGCTCTCCACCTAATGGAGACTTGCCTCATATTTCCATTATTTTCACTTGGCTAAACACTCTTTAGCAGCTGAGCCAAAAGGTACCTGCCTTTTTTTGGAACCTGTATCTTCCTGCTTTATTTGGAAAATCTCATGGGAGAACGAGGCTGGAAAACAACGAATCAGAAAAATCCTGGGGGTTTTTGAGCAACTGTAACACATTTAGGAAAAGATTTGACCTATGTAATAGGACCGGGATTTTTGTCATCACCTAAACATAACCAGGTTACCCCTCCACTAAACAGCAATTTCTCCAGGCTTCCTCCACGTCTGGAACACTGTAGCATCTTTTAACCTCCAAAATTCTTTTCATTCTCACTGCAACCATCTCCAAATCCATGGGTGCTTTTAACCTCAAACTCTGCACCTTAAACCCAGGGGTTATTTCCTCCCCACACATGGGATAGGCAAAGGCAGAACCTCTCATAATGTCAGAGCACTTGGACATCCCTGAAATGAAAGAACTGAAAAACTCTGAGGTTTAGGAACAAGGCTGGGAGCTCAACAACGGGGATAAAACTGAATATTGAAGTGTTATCTGCTGCACAAGCACTGTGTATTCTGTGCACTTCCAGGCTTTAGGGGGAAAAGGCAAAGCTGAAATGAACCCAAAAGCCTGACGGGGAATGTACACAACAGAGTCACATCCCGAGTGCCGAGGGCCTGACTGTGCCGCTCGCACGGTGCCCCTCTCCCCTCGCTTTTGCCCGTGTGTGATGCACATAAAAAGCAGCTCAGAGCTACTCCAGCCCTGCAGGAGGCTTTTTCAAAATGAGGATTCACCCCAGGGCTGGTGGAGCTTATGATAAAAAAGTTCACAGGGGCAACAGCATTTACTGTCCTCAAAACACGGAGCAGAAATCCCCATTGAGGGACATTTTATCCTGCTGGAACTTTAATCCAGCTAACACTAACAAGTAATTCAGAATAAATGCAGTGGGAATGAGGACAGGATACACTCTCTCTCCATTAGATCTCCACCATGGAGTTACCTCAATCCACCTCCTCCTCCTGCACAACACCGAAATCCTCAGCACCAGCACAGCCGAGGATCAGCCCAGCAGAGCTTTCCCATCCCTGATGGAATCGAAGCTCCCAGGACAGGAGATCCGTGGGGATTTTCCGCTCTGCTTCGCCACGGCTTCCATCACCTTAAGTGCAGAACGTTGCCTGAATGTGAACTACTGGATCAGGTTCATATTTTGTAAATATTATTGTTCTTCCATGAACTTTGGCATCAATGAGAGTGAAGCTGGAGAGGCCGGAATATGACACAAGGCTTTGGAGCTTGGCTGTTATTTGTCCGTTTTTTAAAAAGTGGGGAGGGACAAGGAAAAGGATAGTTTAGAATTGTGGTTAAACACTTTTTTTTTTCTCTAGAGACATTGAGGATTTTGCCTTTGCTTTGTTTATTCTTCCTTGGGACTAAGTAAAGTCATATTTTTAAACATAGGACATCGCCCCCTTTCCTTTTAGATGCTGAAATCCTGAGAGTTGCTCTAGACAGGGCTCAGGCTGCTCTGACTACTTGGAGCCAAATGCATCGTTCAGAGTGTTTTCTTGTGGCCTAAGGACGTATTTATTTTTTCAGTCATTCCACTTGGATGCACCTTTGTTCACTTTCCAGGGGCGGTTCCGTTTCACGACTTTCTTTCTTTTAAATCACAGTATGTCAATAAAGTTTTTAATTTTTCACCTCAGTTCTGGTATGAAGGTTCAAGCACACGAGCAATCCTTGTAATTCAGGCATTTAAAGTTTGATCAGCACTTTAGGATTTTATTGAATCTGTGATTATGTATTTCCTTATTTCTCTTTAGGGAGTTTATTGTCTTTTTACCTTTTTTTGAACTGGATGTATGAGCCAGCTGTGACACACACAAAACCAAGGGCACATTTTTACCAAAGCATGTTTGACAGTGAAGATCCTGGCTGAAAGCATGGCTGTACCCCCTCATTCCAGGATGGAAACCATGGAGAAGCCAATCCTGAGCTACACATACAGAGGTAGTGGTGGAAACAACTTCTGTTGGACACAGCGAAGGGAAAAAACCTC
The DNA here is from genome assembly GCA_013398855.1 of Mohoua ochrocephala. NCBI lineage: Eukaryota > Metazoa > Chordata > Aves > Passeriformes > Acanthizidae > Mohoua > Mohoua ochrocephala. The sequence goes on along the minus strand of VZTA01008478.1, from coordinate 76,417 downwards.
AGAAAAAAACTCAGGGTAGAGATTTCCACCTCCTTGGGCTGGCTGTGCCTAAAACCCAAACCCAAGGAATGAGGATCCTGGAGGAGCCGGTCCCACTGTGGGGACAGTGTCGAGTATCCCTGAGCTGGAGCTGGGGGCCGGGAATTCCTTGGGCACGGAGGGGCTGTGCTGGGGCAGCTGCAGGGCTGGAGCGGGGAAGGCATCTGGGAAGAAGCAGTGCAGAGCCTGACAGCTCGGAGAGGGCCAGATGTTTTCATCATTATGGAAAAAATCTGGTGGTGCCTCTTTGCCCAGAGAAACACTGGAGGAGGAAATGTCCTCTTGAGCTCTGATCAAGGCTGCACATTAAAACTGCGCTGGGCCGGGGTCAGAAACACAACAGGAATGAGAGGAAGGGATCTTTTCAGGCTCCGGCTCTAACCTTAAATATGAAGGTGCCCCAAAAAGCTGCAGGGACCTTTTCCCAAATCAGAGAGCTGGAGACACAGGGCCTGGAGATGGGGCCCCAGTGGTGTTTCTCCCCCACCATCACCCCCGTGCTCTCTCTCCCCTCCACTCGCAGCAGGTGCTGCCCGGGGAAGGTTCATTCCTGCAGACTCACAACCCTGGAGCTGCAGAGCTCTGGGGATGCTCGGCCGGGGCTTGCAAGGAGACTGAGCACAGCAATAACGCAGCCAGGGGCTGGAGATCCCCGTCCCGGCTCACAAAATCAGCTCTGAAGGAACCCCTCTGCCCCAGACACCCCTGGGTGACAAAAAACCCCACATCCCAAAGCCAAGATCCAACAGTCCCGGGCGGCTCCTCGGGATTCATCCCTTCCCGCGGATCCCCCTTTCCCAAAACCAGCGCGGCCCCCGCCGGCTCCTCTCACTAATTTTAGCCTTCAGGCACTGAAGATACGATGGAATTAAAAACCAAAAGTAACTCCCGAGGACCGCCTGGGAGAGGAGCGGACAAAAAGAGTAAGAAAATTACACCGGCCAAGCCCAAATCCTTTCGATTCTATAACAAATAAACCCTGCCCGCGAAATTAAAGGGTGATTAACGTTTTGTGCGTTTCACTTGGATTGTTTTTTTTGTTCTTTATTTGGCAAATAGAAAAGGCGGCGGCGGCTGGGCTTGATCCGGGCAAGGATCGCACAGAACTGGCAGGGAAGAGAGCACCGAGGCACTCGGGCACTTCTCCCTCCTTTCCTCCAGTTCTTTTTGTTGGATTGTCGGGGCTCCAAGAAAAAAAAAAAATAGAGGCTGCCGTTTAAAAGGTGCTTCCCCTTCTACAGCTGAAAACC
>VZTA01008478.1:44248-74979 GCA_013398855.1 Mohoua ochrocephala | reverse complement strand
TAATAATAATAATAATAATAATGGCAAAGATATCAAAAACTTGAAAATTTTACCCAGAATAAGAAAAAAAAAAAGGTAAAAAATTTCGAAGAACTTTTACAAGATTTTCGTTTCTTTCTACCTTTTTCTTCTTGCCATGCCCTTGAAATATTTGTGTTTTATGTACGGTAAATTATACGTTCATCAGGCTGATGAAAACCCTTTCTCGTGCTTGTGTTTACCCGTTTTTCTTTCTTATCTATTTTAATTTTCCAGGGATTTCTTCCCAAACGCTTTCTTTCTGTAAAAGAAGCCGCGGGAGCACCCGGAGTTTTTGCTTTCCGGAGAGGATGTAAAAATGGAACACTTCGGAGAAACCGATCCATTCCCCGTCAGACCTTTACAAAACCCAACAACGGATCATTTCCCGGCTTCCAGAACAAAACCGGCTCAAAGTCCTGATCCTGCTCCGGGCATGAATCGCCCGGGAGCCCCGGCGAGGCTGAGCTTGTCCCGGTGCATCCTTTTGCGGGATTCAGGAGCGGGGAAGGAGGAACCGGCTCTGCCAAACGCGCGTCTCAGGGCAAAAATAATCGCGGGTGGGAGAGCTCGGCGGTAGCGGGGGATATTCCTTTCTTCCCTCCTTTTATTTTTTTAAATTTTGGTAGTCGTTGGTTTGTTGAATTTGGAGGGGCTGTTGGTTTTTGAGGGGGACTTGTTGTGATTGTTCGAAGTTATTTATTATTACCTGAGAGAGGCGCGGCGCTCCCACCAGGAGCGTCACCCTGGGCAGCGCTGGGACATTTCCCAGGACAGCGGGGAGGCTCCCTCGGGGCAGCCCAGCGCCGAGTGCGGCAAAAGAAGCGGGGCCGAAGCGGGAATTCACCTTTCTGGAGCGATGGGACAGGCAGGAAAGGCTGAGCGGCCATCCCGACCAGGCCCCGCGGGAGCGGAGGGGGCAGCTCGATGGGGACGGGGACAGGGAAGGGGACAGGGAAGGGGACAGGGACACACACACCACACCCCTCCCGCCCGCGGCTTGCCCCAGGCCAGCCGATTTCACGGCTCTCCGGTTGTGGGTCACAGGCTGGGAGCAAAGGGGACGCGGCCGGGAGACGCCGAAGAGGAGCCGGGGGTCAGGGCTCTGTAACTCAACTCTCCCGGGTTCATCCTCCCGTCGGTCTCGGCGGAGCTGATCCCTCAGGAAGGGGCTTTTCCAGAGGGTAGGGTCCGGCACGGATCCTGCTGCGGGAGCCCCGGGGGAACGCGCAGCCCCCGGGCGAAACCGGCGGGGCAGAGCCGGCACTCCCGGGCAGGGCGATGTGGGGAACGCGGCCGGTCCCTCACCTCTGCGGCTGTGTGCGGGCGAGGACAGAACACTTTTAAGACAAATAAAGCTCAAACACCGTCTCGTGTTAAACGTGACTCCCCCTGACCGGCCCTGCCCGCTGTCCCGGCCCGGCGCGGCCCCCCGAGCTCCCGAGGAGCCCCAAGCGTGCCCGGTGACATCGCAAGACGGATCGGATTTTACACGGCCAGCAGGAAGCATCCGAGAAGTCAGACCTTTTATCTCCTCTGGAAAACATCGTGCGGACAGACAAGCCGCAAACACCCTGAAATCTTGCGGCAGTTTCGGGCTTCCCGGCCAAGAGCTGCTCCCGTTCCCACCGGAGCCAGTGGGAGCCCTCTGCCCGGGGGAGGCAGACGGGGACAAAGCCCCGCCGCGTTCAGAGCTTCGTTTGTCCTTCGAAGCAGCCCAGACTTCTCAGTGCCCGGAAGGGACTTCGTTTTTGAAACACTTTTCCTGTCCACCACCAGACACCGGCGTGCCCTGGCCGCGGGACGCGTGTGACAAAGCGTTGTCGCAAAAAAGTCTCTTCGGTCGTTTAACTCCCCGTCCCTAAAAATCACCGTGTGGCTCTTGCCCTGAGCGCGTTCTCCACGGACACGTAACGAACGAGCGCTTTGGGGATTACCTGGAAGCGTTAAAAAACTTTTTCTTGGAGTGCAGAAGAGCGGCGGGTCCGAAACAAGAGCGAATAACGCGACCGCTGCCCGGGGACGAGGAGAGGGCGACGGGAAGGTCGGAGAACTCCCCCATCGCTCTCTCTTCACCAGCGAACCCAGCACAGTTACAGGCAGGAAAAAAAAAAGTTACAGGCAGGGTAAAATTAAAGCTTTTCATTTATCTGCCCCGGCTCCCAGCTTTCGCTTCAGCCGGGGGGAAAAAACACTTCCAGCACCCGAGGTGCAAGAACCAACTGAATTGTCAGATTCCAGGCACGGAGCCCAGGGCAGGAGGGAAAACTCCACGGAGGCATTTGCTATGCGAGTCCTCCTGCCCAAGTCACCCCACCCGAGTCACCGGCGGAGGCGGAAAGAGGCGACCGGGCCAGCCCCGGGCGCGCCCCCCCGGCCTGCCTGGGAGCGGGGCTGGGGGTGCCCAAACCGAAACAACACCGGAGAGGTTTATCCGGGGCGCTGCATCGATTGTCCTGCAATAAAGGGAAGGCTCTTTGGTGCTGTCCGGCTGCTGCATTCGCCTGCTGTGCCCTGACACCCGCCCGCACCGGTCGGTTTGCGCGGAGGGAAGGGGCCCGATCAGCTGCTGAACACCCGGCGGGGTGAGCCCGGATCCGGCAGCGGTGGCGGGGGTGGCAGCGGCCGCCTGGCTCCTCTGGCCCCGGCCCCGCCGCCCGGTACCGGGGGTGTCCCGGAGGAAGCCCCGGGCTCGCAGCGCAGCGGTCCCGAGCACCGGGCAGAGGAGAGGCCCCTCTCGAAGGCCGGCTTCACGTCAAGGTCAAAACTCTCTTTTTGACGGCCGAAAAACGCGAGCTTCGTTAGAGCTTGAAAGGAGCAGGGGAAAAGAGGAGAATGAAAATAATTTTTTTAAAAAATGGGGGAAATAAAGAAGGAGGGAAAGGTAGGGAGAAAAGGAGGTTTTAGCTGGGCGGAGTGGAGTGCCTGGACAGCTCCAAAGCCTTTTCCCTCTACAGAATTCCAGAGGGGTGAAAGCAAAACCTTCCCTGGCCCCAGTCGCCCCCAGCAGCCCCCAAACGCCCTCCGGGACCCTCGCTGAGACCCCGACCCGCACGGCAGCACCGCGATTCCGCCGGCAGGATTTATTCAGCCGGGACTCGCCGGTTCGCAGCACCCCTTCCCAAGCGTTTGAAAGGAATAAGCGCCCAAAAGACCCCGGGGAGCCCTCGGGGACCCGCAGCGATCCCGGGGACCCAGCGGCTCCCGGCGCCACGATGGGAACGGGGAGATTGGCACCGGTTCTCGCAAGGAAACCCTAATAGGCTATTTCTGGACTACTGGCTCTTAACAAATCTATAGCACCTGAAGTGTTAGCACTCAATTAGTGACAAGGTTTCAAACCCCGGCGTTTACTGGCGAGGTATAAACAGAGTCCTCGGGAGATAGCTGGGAATTAGAACGGGAGGGGGCCCTGGACATCTTAACCGGCTGGGATTAAGAGGAAAACTTTTTTAAAAGGTACCATCTCTCTCTCTCTAAACAGTCCGAGGTGTCGAAAGCTCCGAGGGGGAGAGGATGTGCCCTCTGGAGCTAATTGCGGGGTTGGGAATTTTTTCTCTTTGTTTGGTTGATTTCAGCAAGAAAAAATTTTGGTGTCTTTTTTTTTTAAAGAAGAAAAAAAAAAGAAAGCATAAAAAAATTCCCCTAAACAAAACCACAATAAACCCAACACTAATCACATTTAGCAATCCCGGAGAGAAGCAACGAGCGGGTGTGGACGACAACCCTCGCCTGCGAGGAGCCAGGGCAGGCTGAGTCCCGAGGGGGCAGCGAGAGCAACCTGCGAGCAGCGTGAAAGCGGCGGGGGACGGAACAGGACACCCCCACTTTCCCCCGACAGCCAGAAAAATAGCAGCGGGTTTTTCGCCCCGTCTCCCTCACTTACACCCCTGGGGCCTGGCTCTGCAGAAAGTTTCAGGGCGCTCCTCGGGGTCCTGTCTCGCTTCACTCTTTTTAAAAAATTTTTTGCGTGTTGTTTAAACGCGATCAAAAACGAGCCCGCAATGGGTAAAAGTGATGCGGGAGAGTTCGGGGTCCCGACCCGCGGCTCCGCCGGGACACCCGGGCAGGTCCCCCCGGGCTGGGCAGGACCCTGCGGGCTGCGAGCAGGGTCCGGAGCTGGGGGAACCGGTCGCCTTTGTCCCTTCCGCTGGACAGCCGGAGCCTGGCTTCAGCGGGCTGCTGGAGAGCCCCGGGAAAGGGAGAGAGGGGGTGGGAAAGGGGGGAGGAAGGGGTGCTGAGCCCCGACCCGGAAAGTCCGTGAGCTGCTGTATGTCAGTAACTTATTCATCAATCAGCCGGACACAGAGCAGACCTGGCCTCTCTTTGCGGAGTGTTTGCTTTTTCACCAATTATTGCGGCCCTGCAGCTCTTTTTGTTGATACAGTAGTTCTAAAAAGTGCTAATGTTCATTTATCAGGGGGCCGAGCCCGGGACTCCCACTAGTTGTGATTCTTCCAAAAATATAAACACGAAGAGAAGGGCTAAGGCTAAAGCCCCCATTTGTTTCTAAACTGCAGTATTAAAAGTGATGCATTGTTGAAGATAAAGCGGAGATAACGGTGTCTGTCTCCAATGAATGTCTCCCCGACGCATTAATGACATTCCAAATGATAGCTCCGGCTTATCGTTCAATTAATCACTTCCACCCTCTGCAGCCGGGCCCACATCGATCGGCAGCCGCCGTGTGACCGGGGGGCTGCAGGGAGCCCGGCACTCCTCAATCAATCCCGGATTGTCGGCCGGCAGCTCCCGGGATGCGCTCCGGGCCCGGAGGGGGCCAGGTCGGACCCCGCCGAGTTCTCCGGGCACCGGGAAAGCTCCGGGGCAGGAACTGCTGTGCGAGCTCCCAGCCTGACCCGAGAAAGGCGTTTTGGCCCGGGATAAAGGAAGGGAGCGCTGGAAGCCGTTTCTCCCATCCCGTAGGATGGGGATGTCACCAAGGCGAGCCTGAGACGCGGCTCTGGGTTTGGGGAGGATCGGGATCGCTTCGTTATTTTAGTCTGTATCTAACCCATCCCTAAAAGCTTGTCATAAAAAGGAGGCAACGGGGTTAAGAAAGCCCGCGGAGGGCCAGGGGTGCCGCAAACACTCTGCAAAGTCCCTCCACAGCCCCCTCTCCCGAGGCTGCCTCCACCTTCCCCGGGCACTTCGCCCTTTCTCCCGTAACGGAGGAGCGTCCACCCCATCCCCGCGAGCTGTCTCCCAGGGAAGTCTGCAGGAAGCGCAGCCGCGAAGATCGAGCTGGCCGCTTGGCCGACCCCTCCCCTCATTAAATCGCAATATTTCAGGCTTCCCCGTACACAGGGATCGCTCCGACTGTCATCGCCAGAGCCGGGGCTGGTTGGCCACCAAAGCGCTCCCAGCAGAGCCGCAGGCGGCTGCAGCGAGGGGCTGCGAGCGCCGGGGATGCTGCGGCTCCGGGCGGCACCGTCCGCAAAAACATCCGGAATTAAACTCCCCAGAAGGGAGCCCGAGGTGCCAAAGCCCAAAATCTCGGGGGGCAGCGGCGGGTCCGTTCAGGAGGGAGCAGCCCGGGGAGGGCAGCCGGGGGTGGGCAGGTGCTCAACTTTCCCACCGGCCCCGGAGGGTCCCTTCCTGCGGGAGGAGAAAGGATTTGCACAACTGTGACCCCACCGCTTCCCAGAGCGGGGCTCAGCCGAGGGACCCGCAAACTCACCGCATCCCTTTAGGGTTTCCCTGCTTCTCTCCCACCGCCCGAGGCCGAGCCCATCCCCGTGCCTCTCTCAGCAGGGCGCTGGAGCGCTAAAGGAGATTCTTTATTTATTTTTAAATTTTTTTTTCTCGCCCCCCCGAACCCACAAAGCCCCGAAACGCCCCTGCGATCTTGCAGCTAAGGTTTATTTCAGCGACTCCAGGCGTGTTAAATGAATGAGCGGCCACCTCTGCCCCATGAAGCCGGGGCCGTGCGCGCACCCGAGCTGCGGGGACCCGGCCGGGGACAGCAGCCCCGCGGCCGCTTGTTTGACTTACTCCTCTCTTACCGCTGTATATTTTGCGACACCTTCAACCCGCGCTTGTTTCGGCTGATTTTTTAATCCTCCCCTCCCCTCCCGACAGTGCTGGTTTTTTGTTTGAAAGCTTCCCAAACAAACGGGAGGAAAACCCAATCGGCATTTCCCTCTCCAAAGCCAAGCAGGGGCTGTTCGGGGTCTCTCTCCTGTCAGCCGGACATTGCGAGCACGGTGCTGCTTCAGAATATCTGTACAAACCCTAGGGGCGGATTTCCCCTCGAGCGCGCTTCACACAGCAGTGAACTCCCGTTTTTTAGTTCCTGCCATCGGATATTGCAGAATACTAAAAACGAAACCTCCGTTCCCTCGCTTAAAAAAAAAAAATTATTAAATCAGCACATATTTGTTTGATGGTTTCCTCCCGGCCTGTTTATTTAATCTGACTGTATGATAGATAGCGTCAGATAGTGACTCTGTACACATTAGGCCATTCTGGTTTGTTTTTTTTTTTTTAAATTTCAAATGGATGAACAAAACTCGGCGCTGAAAAGCCGGATAAATGCAGTGCCGCCCCTTTAAAAGAGCGGAGCTGTTTTTGAGATGTATTACTATATTAGGTGACATGGAACTTTGCATCTCTCATACCATCACCGCAATGTTGGCCAATAGAAAGCTAAAGTCACCCAAAAACTGCCTAGTCCCTCCTTCCCTCGCCTTATGGTCCCGCTCCTACCTGCCCGCAGTGCACAAGTCAAGGCTACTCTCGGGAATGCTATGTGCCCCCTCCGGGAGCCCACGCTCCACCACTGCTCCACCTTGGCCTCTCCCCACCTACTTTTCCATGACCCTGGGCTGCGGCCGCTGCCCCGCTGTCCTCCGCAATGTTTCCTAGCCCTGTGACGACGACCCCCTTCTCGGTGAAGGATATTCTGAACCTGGAGCAGCAGCAGCAGCAGCAGCAGCAGCAGAGCGGCCTGGGCTCCATGGAGCTGGCGTCGCTGTCCTCCCCGTCCTGCATGCTGGCCACCTTCAAGCAGGAGGCGTTCAGCGCCGAGCCCCCGGCCCTGCCCGACCTGCGGGAGGAGCTGCCCGAGCCGCCCCCCAGCAAAACCACGGCCGCCTTCCCCGGCTCCTACTACGTGAAGAGCTACGTGGAGATGGACTCGGCCAAGGAGGCCAAGGCAGACAAGAAAGGTAAAGCCAAGTGCTGCTGCCCGAGGCTCGGCGGTGCGGAGAAAAAGGGAGGTCAGGGGGATGGTGACCCCCCCCCAGGCGGGGTTGGGCGCTCGGCCGGGGGTCCCCAGGGCTGCGGGGAACAGGGGACAGACAGTGCGGGGCCGCACTCGGTCTCGGTGAGCAGCAGCATCTTCATCCCCCCAGAGCTGCAGGAGCGGGGCTGACCCCACCGCGGGGAGGGTCCCGCTGACCCCCGCCCGGACACCCCCAGGCGGGACCGGTGCCGTGCCCCTGCCCGGCGGGACGGGCAGAGCCGCAGGGGGACACGCGAGGCCTCGAGTTTGTACAGAAACCAGGCGACAAATCCGATTCCTGACTCGCTCGGGGGTCGGGGTGGGTTTCAGCACAAAGTTAGGTGCGATAAATCCAGGCTGGGGCACAGGCGGGCGAGACTCACATCAGTGCACGGGGCACCGTTGTTTTCAAACAAAAAAGACGGAAAATTTCCCGTTGCCGCAGGAGCGAGTGGCCACGGCGGCCTGCGAGGCCGAGGAACAGCCGGGGCTCGCTCACGTTGTACTCTGTTTATTAAATATTGATTTATAAATTTTTTGCACAATTTTTCCTCCACCTTTTTCCTTCGCCCGTTTACTTTGCTGCAGAACTGTGTTCCCTGCACAAGAGCCTGGAGCAGGAGAAAAGAGACCTGGAAGATCCCGAGCGCCCCAGACAGAGGAAAAGGAGGAAACCTCGAGTCCTCTTTTCTCAAGCCCAAGTGTACGAACTGGAGAGACGGTTCAAGCAGCAGAAATACCTCTCGGCCCCCGAGAGGGACCACCTAGCGAACGTCCTAAAGCTCACCTCCACCCAGGTGAAAATTTGGTTCCAGAATCGAAGGTACAAATGCAAAAGGCAGAGACAGGACCAGACGCTGGAAATGGTGGGGATCCCTCCCCCGCGGCGGATCGCGGTGCCGGTGCTGGTGCGCGATGGCAAACCCTGCCTGGGGGAATCATCGCCCTACAGCTCGCCCTACAACGTCAGCATTAACCCCTACAGCTACAACGCCTACCCCGCGTACACCAACTACAACAGCCCCGCCTGCAACGCCAACTACAACTGCAACTACCCCTCCATGCAGCCCATGCAGCCCTCGGCGCCCGCCAACAACTTCATGAACTTCGGCGTGGGGGACTTGAATTCGGTGCAAACGCCCATCCCGCAGGGCAACGCGGGCATCTCCACCTTGCACGGGATCCGAGCCTGGTAGAGCCGCCCCCGCCGCCAGCCCGCTCCCCCCGTGGAGCGCCGGGGATGGAGAGGGGCTGCGGCCGCGCCTGCGAGCCGGGCTCGGGACATTTCCAGGCTGCGGGGGGTGAGGACGGGTCCGTGGAGCATCCCGGTGGAGCATCCCGGCGGAGCTCACGGGTGTGGTGGTCATGGACGGGGCGGGTTTCGGTGTTTCGTGCGGGGCCAGGCGGGCACCGGCGGGGGATGCCCGCATTTCTCGGCCCCTCTCGCTCCCCTTCCACCCGAGTCCTCATCCCGATAATTCCCCTCCTTCCTTCCTTCAAACCAGCCGGTAATTTCGCTTGACTTGATCCCAACAACACCCAGCCAAGCCCTGCAACTCTCTAATTTTTTTTTTTTTTTAAACTTTTACTCTATACTAATTATTATTGCCATCCACATTTAATTTTTGCACTTCCCGTACGGTCCCCGCTGTTCGGTCAGTTCAGCATCTCGCCACCCCCAGGTCTCCCTTGCGAGGCTGTTACCGCCGGCCTGGGCAGGGATGAGGACAGACCCCCCACCCCATCCCGGCCGAGGGACGCGGACACTCCGGCCCGCCAGGTCCCGTAGGGTTATGCACTAAAACGTGAGTTAGTATGGAAATGCACTGTCCGCCCCTTCGTACGTGTTGCCCTTTGCTGTACAAGCTGACGGAGATCAGCGAGTTGTCATTAAAGAGAGTGGCTGAACCTTGGCGTCCCTGGCGTTCCTTGCGCATCCCGGACATCCCGGGAGGGGGGCGGTGAGTGCGGAGTCGCCCGTCCCGGGAGCTTTTCCCTGCCGGTCTCCCCCTGGTTTGTGTAGCCCTCCCGTGCGTTCGGCGTTCCCGTTTCGGCCCTTGCAAACGGTGTTTGTATTTTAAGGAATTTTAAAAGTAATTTTTAAAGCCGCTTTTCGAGCTCACGGCCTGGGCAGAGCCGCCAAGCACCGGCCCCCGTGTTCCCGGGCTGGGATCGGGACCGACCCCGTCGTTCCCAGTCTCTGAGAGCGTGTGGCGAGGTACTGATTTATTCTCTGCAATGCGAGGAGAGGTACCGACACCCCAAGTCACAAACCAAACCCCCAAACTGCCCCCAGCCCATCCGCGGGAGGTTTTCACAGCCCCTCCACATCCTGTCCCCATGGGGAGAGGGGCAAAGGAGCCCCCGCCAGCCCCCAAACCGCCCAGGGACAGCGAGCGGGGCTCCCCAGCGCCCGGCTCCTGCCTCTCCTCTGCCTCAGCCACAGCCCCTCGGCCGCCTTTACAGTAGTGGCTATCAAATGTCAATTATTGGGAGTGAGAAACAACAAACAATGTAATTCAGCGCAGTCACAACATCCTCCGAGAGTGTCTGAGACTGTCCGGCCGGTGACAGGGCGATTAAGGGGACCTGCAACCCCTCCTGCCTCGGCCCTATCGGCCCCATCAGTAAACAGGGATGGAGACAGGGTGGCTGTGGCCCTGGGACAGAGGATGAAAGGCTGCCGGGGAATTCAAGCTGCCTGCAGCCTCTCTCTCCCTCTCTCCCAACCCCACACACCCCCCGAGGTAGGATTGCACAGATAAGGAGCTCCCACCTCCTTCCAACCTCTGCAAATGCAGGAGGAGCCCTGGGTGCTGCTCACAAAGCCCCTCATGCAGAGTGGAGGGTAGGCACCTGTCTGGGGCTCAGGGCTGGGCAAAGAGGGACCTTCGGCCTCACCCCAAGGAGAATCTGCCTCGGGGTGCTCACCCCAGAGAGCCAGAGGGACATGGGGGCTGTGACAAAGGGGACCAGAGTCTGCCAGCCTGAAGCAGGGCCATCCCTCACCTGGGCAGGCCAGGGAGAAGCAAAAGCCACTTCTCCTCATTTGGAACCATCTCCAAGGCTCCGTGATGGCTTTGCCATCTTCCCCCACAGGCTTTGTGTCAGGCTCTCTCCCTCTCCAGATGGGAGAGGGGCAGCAGAACAACCAGAAAATGTCCTGCCTGAAGAGAGCCAAAGGTGTTCACCTTCCCAAGAACTCCGGGAAAGGAGAATGGAGGAGGGGGGCAGGAGAAAGCTGGGTTTAAACTGGTGAGTGGTGGGGGGGAGTCCCGGTTTGGAGTCCCGGTTTGGAGTCCCAGTTTGGGGCCACAGTTTGCCTGAGCTGTCAGATGGTCACAGTGCTGCCCTCCCGCTCCGGGTACCCGGTGCCACCACTGCAGGGCTTGGCCAGGGTCAGAGCACACAAGGAGCCCTCAGAGGAAGGACAGGTCCTGAGTTAACGTGGGGGAAAGCACCGAGATTTAGCTAAAACTTGAACTTTCAGAAGCTGGCCCTGAGCGGGGCCCTTCATTAAGCGGACAAACAAGATGGACAGCAGTGAAACTTCAGGAAAAGCCACAGGAAAAAGCAACTCCCCGCACCAGCACAGAACCCTTCTCCACACACTCCCAACATCCTTTCCCTTCCTCAGACCTCACTATTTTCTTCAATCACGTTTATTTTCCTCCCATAATATCTCAGAGCCAGAGCTATCAGGAAATCCGACTGCCCAGTTGGATTTGCCCTGCAGTGGCTGTTCTGGGCACCAGCTCTGGGTCCGATTTCCAGGAGTGCACTGTGCTCATTCTCAGCAGAGATGAGCGTCCTACAGCTCCTGCTCACACACTCCCCTCCTCCCCAGGCTTCCCTGCTCCGGCGGGAATTGCATCACGAGCAGATGCAGGGCAGGATAAAGTCGGGGGCTTGGAGCAGCAGCCGGAGCCTTGGAGCCGGTTCAGAGAGCGCTTTAGGCAGAGGACGCGAGCACAGCTGGCCGAGGCCAGGCAGGCAGCGCTGGCAGGGGCACCGGCAGCCACGGCTAAAGACCTTCCATTAACCGGATTAATGGGAAATGCAAGGGAGATCCAGCAGGAATTAACCCCCAGCACGCTGATATTGGCCAAGGGGGGCTCCTCGTGTTCGCAGACACCCCAGTGCTCCTATTCCTGCTCTGCAGCTCAGCCCGCAGGGTCAGGCAGGGGCAAAAGGTCCCCCCAGGACTTCCAAAAGCACCGGGGCTGCGCTCGTCTGAGCCCAGCCCTCTCACAGGCTCAGAAAAACTGCACGTATCAAATCTGACCCGTTCCTGTCCGAGCCTGAAGCGTTCCCCATCTCTAGAGCAACACGAAAAGCCTGCGCTTAGGGGAGGTTGTTCCAGAGGGAAGCGCAGGATCCTGGCGTTTCCCCAGGGAACCTGAAATCAGAGATCCTCCCAGTGCCCGGAGGCAGGCTAAGGGGTGTAGGGAAAAAGCTTTTAATAAGATTTGCACTTGGATTTGATCTCGCTCTTCCCTCAGATTTTTTGGGGATTACGCAGCCTGGCACTGGCATTCACTGCTCTGTTCAAGCCCAGAGAATTTTTTGGAAGATTCAGTGCCCCAGCTCCACCTGAAGGTGACAGGACAAGAGCAGCTCATTCTTGAGACGAGCTGCACATGGCAAGTTTAGCCAAACTCTTTGGAATTCACACAATTTGTACAGGAACAAGTTGTCAGCTGTAAGAGGCTGATACCAAATTCTTTGCCTTTAGCGGTTTTGTAGGAACAGAAGTAATTATTTTTTTTCCCCAAATAACACCCCTGCGGTTCCTGAAGCGCCAGATTTTTATTCCTTAAGTTCAAGGAGTTTCCACATCGGAAGTTGTTCTCTGGAGTCCGAAAACAAGACACGGTCCTGGCAGGAATGAAGCGTTTCAATGTTCCCGAGGAGCTCGGCAGGAAAACAACAGATCAACAACCCTCCCTCGGCAGCCCCTGCTCCTAATTCATCTCCCTGACATCGCTTTAGATCGGTATCAGCCCTAAGTGACTCCTTGTTAATGGGGATTATTAAGAAGAATCAACACCTTTAAAACGCCGCTGCGAAGCGAGAAAGGGAAGGGCTTTCAGGCTGGAGCCCGAGTTTTCATTCCTGGGTGCTTTGCGTTGCCTAAAACGTGAAATCGAAGCAGAAAGAGAAGGAAGAAGGGATTTCTCCCAGCGGATCCAGCGCTGGCAGCGCATTTGTGGAAGTTCATCAATCAAGGTTCAGCCAAGTGACACAGAACACGTTGCTTGAAGGTCTCTACCCGTCTCCTGCAGTCATTTTAAACCCGGCCGCTCCAGCGTTTCATGCAGCAAGAAAGACCCACTTAGAGACCATCCCGAGCAGCCCCCCAGCCGCATTTCCCAGTGCAGTCCTGCACAGACTGGCCCCAGACTGGTGTCCGGGCTGCTGAGACCAGCAAAACCAGGGCAGTTCCTCTGTCGTTGCGTGAAGGAGTTACTGGAACTTCGAATTAAATATAAATTATTCCAATGGAGCCTGGACAGAAAATAAACTCTCTCCCAGAAACTGAGCACCAGGAAAACCCAATAGAAGCCCGGGAAGAGAAATTCCCATTCAGAAGAGCAGAGCAGGGCATTTTGAAACCAGCTCGGTGTGCGAGCAGCTGGAGCACTGACCCCGCTGAGACTGCAGCGCATCTCTTGAGCCATCCCCGCTTAAAATAACATTTTTAAAGTCTCGACAAAGAACCACGGCTGAACCACAGGTCTGAGGCAGGAGATTGGGCACTTTTCCCAGCTCCATTAGAGAGGGGCATGGTGTTTGCAGCAGGTTCAGCTCGGTCCTGCCCACTGTGAGCAGTCCAGGGGTTCTCCAACACAATTTGCAGAGTTCACTCAATACCTGCTCAGTTTGGAGGGCTGGAAAAATGAGTTAGCCAAAAGAATAAAAAACAACAAACCCTTATAAATGGGAATAAATCTCTCAGTGGCTAAAATAATTTTATTTCTTAGGGTTGGTTTAGATTAATTGGTCCTGAGGAGACATCCTGGAGCTAAATTATTACTCGTGGAGATGGGTGAGCTGAGGGCATGAATGACTCTGCTGTGGAGTGGACAAGGGCAGGAGTTAACAGGCTCAAATAGGAAAAGAAAAGCAAATCTGTCAAGCATTTCAAATTCTGTGAACCGCTCTAAAAAACAGTTAGTAAGAGACAAACAGAATTTAGAAAGGCATTTTAGAGATTCAGTCCTAGAACCAACAAATCTGGTTGTTGAACAAGTTATTAACTTCAGAAACACCTGCTCTCAAACATTTTCCAGGGGTTCTGTGCATTTGGAGCAGGATTTGGTGCTCTCTGCTGCCACAAGAACACACCAGAGTTTATTTTAGCACAGCAGACATTTCCTAAACAGATCGCATTTCCCTCCAGCATGAGCTTGGAACAAGTCACAATATTGACTCCTTGAAATTGCCTCCAAATCCCATCTTCCTGGCCCGGGATGGTTTTGTACTCCTCGTTATCAGTGCAGGAGAAAAGCTGCAGTGGAGGAGCAGCACACAGACAGGGGCACAGTGCTGGCTGGGAGCAAGAGAAGCCATTCAAAAACGGGTCACAAAAATAAAAAATCAAACTCATTTCAGTCCAATAAGTAAGTTTCTCACACTTTTAAGCACTAAAAAAAAAAAAGAGAATGAAAACCCACTGCCTTGACTGAAAATCTAAAGGTATTAAGGAGATGATTTATGCTGTTTCAAAGGAGGAAAATGTAAAACTCTGCTGACTGGAGGTCTCGTGTGCTGCTTTAAGCATCGTGCAGTGTCAGCTGCTGCTGCTTCCCTCTCTCCACACACCCCCCGAGCCAGGTCCAGACCCACCCTGTGATTACACACCCTTCACTTTACAGACACAACTAATCCTGCTGGAGATTCCACCGGCACACCCAGAGGGCTCGGGGGAGGCAGACGGCCCCGCTGACACTCGGCCTCACCCCTGGCACCCTCCCCACGCCCGGGCTCCAGTGTCCTCCTGCTATTTATTGCTGCTTGGGAGGGTGAGAGGCGTTTTCCTATTTGTTCTGGGTTTTATTGGAGTTATGCCAGCCAATTCCGTGCCCAGGAAACAAAACCCACAGCCTGTGGATCCACGGGGATTGCAGGAGCCCCCCGCTCTGGGGCCACGGACACCCAAGCCCTGCTCGGAATGAGGGTTCCTCACTGCTGGCCTTAGGAACAGCCCTTTCCAAGCAACGCCAAAAAACCAAAAAACCTGCTTTACTTCTCCTTAATTCTGAAGAAATGCAAGTGTAATTTCTGCTACCAAAAGAGATGTTCTGTCCCATTTCCCATCCAACACTCGCAGACATCCAGAGTGTCCATCCGGGATCAAAAATTCCCTTTTAGACAGAGAAAAATTAATAACAACAAATAAATCTGTGAGAGCTGCTGGTTACTGTCCTCTCTGAGAGCCAGGCCCGAGGTGACCACTTGCCCAGTTTAGAGCCCACCAAAATTTCACCTTGAGAACTTCAACCTGAATAATTCCTCCCACAATGAGGCATTCAAGCTGGAAATCAAATTTCCCTCTCGAGTCCTCAGGGGCAGCATTACCTACAGCATTTTATTTTTGCACACACAAAGATTGTTTCCCATGTAACAAGGTGAATATAAATAGTGTTTTTCCCCCACCAAAAACCCCCAAAAGTAGGAGCACGTGAGAGAATCGCCCCTCCATGCAGCACGTGGGAGCAACAGGGAGATTTGCAGGTTAATTTCTAAATACCCTCCTCAATTTTCTTCCTTTCCTGACCACGTTTCCAGTCCTATTGGCCTCGATATTGTGGCTGTGAAAACGCCGTGCTCTGCCCCTTTGATCAGCCCCCGAAAAGCCCTTTCATGTCCTGCTGTCTTCATTACCTCACGTTTTAATTGCCGGCCTTGCAGGGGACAGACAGGTGCTGCAAGGTCACAGCAGGAGATGACGGATGGATTTTGGCAGTGCCTGTGCGGATGACACACACCCAAAATCATCCTGTGGGGCAGAGAGTCCTGGCCTGGGGCTGGGGGATCAGCAGGGCACCAACAGCATCCACGGTGCACCCACGCCCGGCCTGGTTTGGGTCCTGTCGATGCTTTGAGTGGGCACCTAAAACACAGAGACCAGACAAGAATAAGAGAATAAAAGGAGGGATTTATTTGAAGGCCTTCAAAGGTGCACCCTGGGCAGTCCAGAGGCTCCACCCCAGATGGACCCTGGCTCACGGGTTCTTCACACTTTGATAATTTTTGGATCATTTTTTAATTCTCCAATGATCACCTCAGTTCATGATGGAATTACCCCAAGTTTGCCCCCCTTGAGAGGCTTTGAGTTGACACATTTGGGGCCCGGTGTCCTTGGAGTGGGAACCTGCAGAGGTTTGTTGTGTGTGAGCAGCAGGAGAGAACAGCAGCTCCCAGGGCACAAGGAACTGCAGAGTCACACACCAGGCAGGGCAGGGGTTGAGAAATATAGAAGTTAAAACCTAAGGCATCACTGTTAGTTATTATTTCCTAACCACACTTCCTCAGTTCCTTCCCATTAGATTTCCTAAGCCTCCCCCACTCCACACACAAAGTTATTTATCCGAGCACCACCATCCCTGCAAGTTCCTGGGACCAGCGTTTCACACCCCAGGGAAACGAAACAGCCACAAAACAGGAGCTGAGCTCAGGCAAAAGGCAGGAGAGAGGCTCAGGCTGAGGCAGGGATGGCCGGGAACGGAGAGGCCACTTCAGCAATTCCTTCCCACTTTCACCATCCTGTTATAACACCACAAATTCTGCAGATTTTGGTGTGTACCTTCAGAATTCATTAGCCCAACACTTTCAAAAAGTCTTCTTTGAGATCATTCCTGTTTTATCAGCCAAGATAACAGCATCCTATTCGCTTCTGAGGGGAATGAAAGTAGAAGAGGTTCAAAATCAGTTGAGAGAAACAATGTGGGCCCTCAGGTCTCCATTCTGTATTTTTATTTTTTCCTTAAATACAGAATTGATGGCTTTGGATTTATTTTTTTTCTTTGAGTCACCAACACTATGTGGAAAAATTATTGGGGGGGAAAAAAAACCCCACCCTTAAATAAAAATCAGTCTGGAAAAATCCAGCTCTGCAGAGTGCCTGTTATTGCTGCAGCATCCACTGCTTGTTGCTTTGGAGTTTACCCCAAAAAACCCAGAGTTCTGAGATCTCGAGATTGAGAAGACAATTTTAATTGCAGCCCTGACATTCATTTGAGGAATCCTGAGATGGTTCTTTCTCCTCATGTGTGGCATAACAGAGGCAGAGAGTTCAGGTGAGGAACAGGATCCTCCATCCCCTGGAAAGGCTGCAAAGACCGACAGAAATCCCTGCTCTGGAGTGCCCAGATGGAAAAATGGGTGGGGTGGGGGGAAAGGGAGGGAAAGCCTCTGCACAGAGAGGAACTGACTCTTCAGAAAGAGAAAAGGCTTTTGCTGCCCTGAGCTAAAGATAGGATGAGCACAAGCAGCAGCTTTTTAAAGCAGCAGATCCCTCCTTATCACAAACCCCGAGGAGGGAACAGCTCTTCCAGGGAATGTGAAGTTGCACAGAGCTTTTCCTCCACGCCAGCATCACCCACAGGGCGAGTCCCTGGTCCTGCAGAAGCCTGGCTGGACCCCAGACACCTGGAGGGACCTTCCCTGGGCATCTGCCCTCATTTTTATCCCGATTTTCTGCCTGGGTACCACCTTCCTTTATCATTTTGACATTTGACCTTGGGATGGAGGGGCTCTGCCGTGCCACCAGCGCCGCTTCCTCCCTCCAAACCCCCTCCCACCCCGGGGATGCTTTACAGGAAGGGCACCGAGGTGACAGATCTGTCAAAACCAAGGGTCAAGTTTATGTTGATCTACAGGTGCCAGGAGCGCATTGATCCTGGGATGGAGGTCCCTGAGAGGTCACCATAAATCCTCGGGGGATGAAAATGCCGCATAACTCGCTCGCAGATGTTGCAGGAGGAGGCAGATAAAGGAAAGCAGCCGCCCAGCAAGTGTGAACAGACACCCTCAGAGCAGCAGGTGAGGCCACAACGCTGGTTTGCTCCAAGCCAGGGTGGCCAAACCTATAAAAAGGTGAAAAACATCAAGCAATTCAGGCCCTTGTCAGGGCAAAATAAACTCTTTTGTTTTAGCTGGGATGGTTTTTGGCTTGCCCAGGACTGGAGACAGCCTTGGTACAGACACTTTGCCCTTTCTGGTCAGCACTGTCCAGGCGTTTCCCTGACCCTGGGGAATTGTACCCACATGAAAAGTGCTTTTGTGCACGAGCACAGACTGGTTTGGGTTGGAAGGGAGCTTAAATACCACCCCATTCCACTCCCCTGCCAGGGGCAGGGACACCTTCCACTGTCCCAGGCTGCTCCAAGCCCCTTCCAGCCTGGCCTGGGACACTTCCAGGGATCCAGGGACAGCCCCAGCTTCTCTGGGCACCCTGTGCCAGGCCCTCCCCACCCTCCCAGGGAAGAAATTCTTCCACATATCTGACCTGAATTTCTCCCCTCTTTCAATTTGACCCCACTCCTTCTTGTCCTGTCACTGCAGTTCCTGATGCAGAGTCCCCTCTCCTTCTTCCCCTCAGTTCCTGCAAGGGGCTGTGAGGTCTCCACATGGCCCTTCCCTTCTCCAGGCTGAAGGTTCCCAGCTCTCCCAGCCTGTCCCCAAAGGGAAGGTGCCTCAATCCCTTTATCAACCTCGTGGCCTCCTCTGGACTTGCTCCAACAGTTCCATGCCCTTCCAGAATAATTTTAGAATAGGATAACTAAGTTGGAAGGCACCTACAAAGACCATCTCGTCCAGTTCTTTGATTTTGCAGATAAAACCCCCCCTTGCACCAGCTACAGCCACAGCAGACACACAAAAAGAATCCCCTCCTCCGAATTTCCAGCTCCTCAGGCAGCACCGAAGCTCCCCAAAGCATTTGACAGTGACCAACACAGCCCCGTGACCCCCGGAGCCAGGGACCAGGCAGATCTTTCCAGCAGCAGCTCAGGGTTCCTGTAACTGGCTGATTTAAGCCCAGCAGCTCTGGCAGAGGGCGATGCTCAATCCCTTTATCGTGTCTCCTCTCCCTTCGGCAGCTGAAGCCAGGGCTAATTTTAAAAAGCAGCGATACGGTGCCGCTGCAGGAACACTCGCTGAGGCTGGCTGCTGGGAACTGGAACAGAAATGGGCACAGACTGCTCTCCAGCTCTCCAGTTTGGGTGTTGTACACTGAGGGACCGGCCGAGGCCGAGGTGAAACGCACAGAGACCCCGCTAAGGTGCTGAAGCCCAAAAGTTGCAAAATAAAGCTGGCAAGTTACTTTATTTGAGTACTTTTGGGGGATTGATAAACCAAAGATTGAAGTAGTTGTAATGAAAAATAGTTGATAATCAAACCCAATTTTTTACCTGACTCTGGTCCCTTGGGAGAACAACCCTTTAACGTATTAAATCAAGGTAAGGTCAGTGCCTTGCATTTTCTCCCTGGGGAGCAGACAGGACCCAAGGGAACAGCTGGAGCTGTGTCAGGGGAGGGTGAGGCTGGATTTCAGGAAAAGCTTCTTCCCCCAGAGGGTGGTGGTCAGGCACTGTGGGTAAAGAACCTTATCCTAAAATCCAGTCTAACCCTCCCCTGGCAGCTTCATTTCTCCCACACCTGATGGTGAACCCAAGACTGGAGAAAGCTTTAAACCCACCCTCGCTGCCTTTATTCCCTGCTGAGCCCAGCCACGCTGGGACTGGCAGGTCTTTGTTCAGGGCAGCAGAACGTGGTGCAGAACTTTATTTCACAGTGCTACCTAGTGGCTTCTGCAATAAACGATCAGCTCCTCAAAACGCTTCCCCAGACAGAACCTCATTGTGGAGTAAATACCAGCGATAAAATCAATATACAATAAAATCAAAGCTTCCATCACTGCCTGAAATGAGTTAAATTGCGGGGGGGAGAAAAAAAATAAGGAAAAAAGGCAAGCACAGTCACAAACCAATCCCATCCTAAAATGACTGGATGTTCATGCACATCACCAACCCCATCCCAGCCTCCTGCAGCTCTCTGGGATGCCAGGACAGGCAGCACCTTCATGCAACAACCAGGATTTTTCCTCCCTCACCACTGCCGGGGATTGGCACAGGAACACGGAGCAAGTGGCACCCCCAGCTCTTCAGAGACTGTCCCTGCCCCTCTCCTCCTCTCTGAGTGGTGATTCCAGCTCCGTGCTCAGGTTTTCCCAGGTTTCCTGCCAGCACGGGGACACTCAGAGTGACAAAGCCTCCTCCCCTGCAAAACCCCTTCCACGCTCCTCTCAAACTTCCCTTTGCTCCACAACAGGGCTCGCTGAACCAATTCCTGCTCTGCTCAGGATCACCTCCTTCCTGCTGCCAGTTCGTACGGATTTACACATCGCTCCACACACCTTCCAGCACCACAGGTGCCTTGGCAAAGGGGCAGCTCTGCTGTCCTGCGTTTGCCCACACCAGACAAGGTTTAGGTGCTGCAGCAGCACAAATAAACAAAGTCCTGTTAAAATCTGACAGCTCAGAGCCAAGGCTGGCAGGATTCAGTGGAAGATGTTAAACCCAAGCCTGAGACACCGCTGCTGGACGTGACAGTTTTCCCATATTTAGAAGGGGGAGAGCAGCCCTCGCTTCCCTGGGCAATGCCTTGGGATCACCAGATGAAAGGAATCATGTAAGTACTAAGTAGTATTAATAGTCCCAGGCACAATATATACAGAGGAGAATAAATGGCCAAACAATACTTCACAGTTATTTCCAATAGCAGCATTTGTATAATGCCATCGACACTCAACTGCTGATAAGCTGGACACACTTAAGGAATTTTAATAAGCCTTTGAAAAGCTTTAACTGATGTGAATTAAGCCCTGAGATAATTTAGACGCGGGGCTATCGTTCTTCAGTTAAAAATAATTGATCTTGGATGGAAACGTCACGTCCTGCGCCCCGGGGTACAAAGGCAGAGAAAATGTCATTTGTCACCGGCAGCGTCCGGGGCTGATGGAGGCATTCCGAGGGACCCCCGGGCTCTGCTCACCCACAGGAGCTTCTCCCGTGGGGTCAGCGACGAGGAACCTCCCAGGAATGAGACTGAGATAGGTGAATTAACAACCCATGGGTGCTTATTGCTACAAAGTCACCGG
The DNA here is from genome assembly GCA_013398855.1 of Mohoua ochrocephala. Classification (NCBI taxonomy): domain Eukaryota; kingdom Metazoa; phylum Chordata; class Aves; order Passeriformes; family Acanthizidae; genus Mohoua; species Mohoua ochrocephala. Next base: position 54,571 of record VZTA01008478.1, on the reverse strand, counting down.
GTGCGGTGGCCCCCGCGAGGGCAGAAAGAGCTGCTGCTATCTCTTGGCTTTACTCCACCAAAATAGCTCTGCTGCCATTCTCTGCAGGGGCAGAGCAAAGTGTTCATCTGCAGTTTAGTCCCGAATAGAAAAGGGTTTTCTCCTTCTCTATTTGCTGCTTGTTGCTGCAGGAGTTGGGCCTTCCCAGCTGGCATCTCCTCGCTCTCTGTTCTGGAATCCTCTGCCAGACACATCTTTCTGACAAGGTGATAAGGCCAGGAGGATCTTGTTGATATCTGCAAATCTAAATATACACCCACATCTGCACAAAAATTAATTAACTTGCATGCATGAGAATATAAATTCTCACCTGTTCCCTTTCAGCATGGACATCACCTTATTCATTGCCTACAAAGTTATTTAAGTCTGTGAAAGATCAGGAACAAAGTTTGGGTCAAAGCCTGCAATTACCAAAGACAAAACTGTTTTAAACAAATCTGAAAAGAATGTTTGTTTTGGGTTTTGTTTTTCCTCAATTTAAAAAAAAATTATTTCTTATTGGTTGGTTTCTAACAAGCAGATTACTGGCACAAGCCAGTCAGTGAAAGCCAGGAGCCACTGACATGAAACTATTTTCATTTTTGCTGTAGCTACTTTCAAACATCATCTCTGACATTTAAACAAACGGGGATAACACGATGATTCCTAGCAGCATCTGCAATTTCATATCCAAATGAGAAACAGCGAAAGCAGCATCTTTTAAGAACATGGCTGAGAAAGGAATCCTTCATTATTGAATCCAAAATACACCGCATTGATATACATATAACACATTATATATATATCAATATACAGAATAGGGGAGGGCTTGCTTATGTTGGAAACAGTGAGTTTTATGTGGTGTATATATATAATTATAATATCTGAATATACTGAGCAGGAGGAGGTTTGTTTCTCTTGGAAACATCAAGTTATCATCAGACACGGGACAGGAGGCCGACCGGATCAATAGACTTACTCAATATAGAAAAATCTTATCTTCCTTTCGGGCTGGCTGGCCGTAATGTCAGCACCCAGATGCCACTGACAGAGTTATCTCCCATCAGCAGCGGCAAAAACTGCTCCGTGCTCGGGTGACACCTACGAAAAGCCAATAACCCAAACGGGAAGATTTTGTCCCGCTGTCCATTTTGAAGATAAAGAGACACCGAGCCGCCCCTGCCCGCTCTTTGAGGCTTTATCGGGACCACGAAACATCGCTTTGCGGCGCGGGCGGGTTTGGGTTTCACATCTCCATCCCCTCGGGCCGACGCGAACTGAAGAACTCGCGGGGACAGCGAGCCCAGACCCCGGCGGGGTCAGGTCCCAAAACGTCCCTGGATGTGACACTCGGCCCTGCCGCTGTTGAAAAGAAGAAAGCAGAAAGCTTTCATGTCGTTCTATATATACGCGGTTCTATCTATAGGGCCTGGTGTGCGCTGATGCCCGCGGAGCCGCTCTCCCCGCCTGCCCTTTGGGCGCTTATCGCGGGCCCCGAGGGACACACGCGGCGTTATCGCCGGGCCAGGCTCAGAGCAGCCGAGTGGCATTTTCCTTTCATGCCGCCACCGACACCCAGCGCGGGGCAGAGCCTCCGCAGAGCCCCGGCACAGCCCCCGGCCCCGCCCGGCACCTCCAGATAAGCGGGATGCAGGAGTCGGCTCTGATGTCGCAGCAGGAGACAAAGGTCGGCAGCGATAACATCTGATCGGCCTCATGTTGCGAGGTTAAAAATAAAAGGAAGCCCAAGTGGAAGCGGTCCAAGGTGTCACAGCAGCCTGTGCGCTCATGGGAGAGGGATAATTGTCCCCCGGCTGCCCAGGGTCACTGCCGGCCCCATGGCACTGAGGCAGGAACAGCCAGGACAGAGCCCGAAAGGGCTGGAGGGGACCTTGGTGCAGAGCCTGGATGACCTTCACCAGATTCACAGAATATTCTGAGTTGGAAGGGACCCACAAGGGTCATCAAGTCCAACTCTTAACTAAACGGCCCACACAGGGACAGGACCTCCAGCCTTAGTGTCATCAGCACCAGGCTCTGACCAGCTGAGCCAAGCAACTCCAGCCCAACCATTTTCAGTGGCTTTGCAAGGCTGCAGGAGCCTCACGAGTCACTCAGCATTTTAGTGCCCGAAGCAACACCTGAAGGTGCTAACCTGAGTGGAGATCTCCCCCGACACCACATGAAGGGCCAGGGTCCAAGCCCAGTTAAGTCAGTAAAGATCCCAGTCCCTCGCTCAGACTGCAGCTCTTTATGTGGGAGAGGATCAAAACCTCAAGGCACAGCCGCAGTGAACCACCAGCCCTCTCAATCCATCACCCAAAGAAATGGGCACAGAGTCTCCATCACGGGTTCCTGTGAGAAAACCAAACCCCAGCTCAGTGGAACTCATTCCCTTGGCGGCACAGAGTTTGTACCACTTTATAAAAGCAAGCAGATAACAATAAACCTGTATTTGTTCAAAGCCTCAGCCTGAACAAGTGCACAAAGAGCTTTCGATAGCAGCAGGATGATTTAAGAGCTGCCGGATTTGGCATTTGGTTGTGGTGCAAAGCACCTGCAGCCTGTTTGGAGAACACTGCTCACCTTCGTGGGACAGGAACACAACAAGCACTCGGGCACCAGGGGCAGGAAGGGCTTTGCAGCAATGCACAATCACCAAGACACCACATCGGGGCAAAGAATTTGCCTCAGATTCTCCTCCGTGAGGATCACACCGTTACAAACAGGGCAGCGAAGCAATATTAAAGCTGATTTCCATTCCCCCCCTTTTCCAAAGGGGAGCCCCACACATTTGCAGACAAGTATGCACATGTCCCCTGGATATTCTCAGTCCCCAAAGATTCCAGCCTGACTTGCCTGGCTTGCTCTGGGCCACTTGGCATGTGATAGCAGCCACACGCATTTGGCAGAGACATTTTTAGAAACCGCCAAGCTACGAATCCACCTTTCCATTCTGGTCAAGTCAGTTATGTGGAAAGCATTTCGAAAGCACGACTTCAACTACAAACTTCATTTCCCCTCGATTCTCGGAGGGGAGGAGGGAATAAATAATATTATCCTCTTTGTTTGTTTTTTCCAGAGTTATCTTGGAGTATTTCTGTACTTGATAACACCACAATCAATAATAAAATAATTTTGAGTCAAATCAAGTCAGTCTATGTCAGCAGAGTTCCAGTGCATGTTAAATTTCCAGTTCTCCTCAGGTACACATTTATTGCAACCACTAAAAGGCGACTTTCCAAGGAAACACAGACCTAGCTAAATGCTCTGGAAGTGACCCTCACGCTGCAGATTTCAGGGATGCAATGGACACCTGGCAGGCACCCACAGGCTTTCCACCATGGCCATGTGGGAATGGAGACCAGGATTGGACCTACACCCACAGTTCAATATCCAACAGCCCTGCCTGGCTCCTGACACCCCGAGGGGCAACTTCCAGGCATTGTCCCCTTTCTCCACAGGTGCTCAGAAAAGGCAAATTGCTCCCAGTGGGTTGGACTCCACAGCAGGACCTGACAGACCCCACAGACCTGGAAGTTCTAAACCTCTAAATATGCTGAGGCATCAGAGCTGCCCCATCCTCATCCCCAAGTGGCTCCAGCTGCACAGTCAAGCACCCACAGTCCCTGCAACCCCCTTTGCCTGTAGGACACAGTTAATGAGCCAGCACTCAGCTAATGAGCAGGAGTTCATTAGCCCACAGCTGCTTGATTGCTGCCAGCTGCCTGTCTCAGCCCCTGAACTCCTCCATGGCAAGATTTCAGCCCTTTGTGGTTCCTCAGTCCTTGTTTTAAAGGAGTATTATTCTTCAAAGGAAAAAGATTTTTACTGCAACTGTTTTGTGGCAGCAAATCCCACCCTCCACTTGCAGCCACCACCTTTTGGGGAGGGATGGTCCTGGGGTAACAGGAGCACTCCTGTTCACTTTCACTTGCCTAGGAGCCCTCCAGCACAGCCCTGGAACATTTCTCCAGAGCCCCCTTTCTTCTTTCACAAACACTTTCTGCTCCTGCAGTTCTGGAATTCCCTTCTCAGAAGGACTCCAACCCTTGACCCCCAAGTCATGCCCAAGCCCAAAAATGCAGAGGCCATTCCCTTCTCACCATCCCTGAGGGCCCTGCTGCACTTGTCAGGGCAGACACCTTAGAAAACGCTGCTCCCTTCCAAAAAAACCAGCACAATATCATTTTCTACCCTTCACAACACAACCTCGGGCACATGGCAGCAAGAGCCCGAGACACAACACCCTGAGCACAAATACAAACCCCTCTGCAGACACAGAAAAACTGCCCAGGCATAACTTTCCACATTCCCTGGATCAGACAACAAAAAGCCAGGAACAGCCACCTCCTCTTCCCACAGCGCTGCTCTCACTCACTTATCCAAAAAATGAGAAATCGAGTCCTACCTTTGCAGCAAAAGCAGAGCCTGAGGGCGAGGAGAAAGGCAGAGACCAGAGAGGTGAGTGGAGGGAGGATATTTGAGCACCACCCAGCCAGCCCCAGGTGGGCACTGTCAGGGCTGAGTGGGGCATCCCACCGTGCCAGGAGGGATCCAGGGAATCGCCTCCAGCTGTGCTCTGCTCCTCCCCTGAGCCAGGGCTGCTGCTGAGGCACCTCTCGAGGGGCTTCACCAAATCACCTTTCTCACCCCAAAGAGAAATAACATTTATCTCGCTGTCTCCACTGATTATTTCCTTCCAGGTCTGTGGCCCATCAGGAGCCTGGATCATCCCTGACTGCCTGTGGAAGGAAATTATTCAAGTGCCGAGTGCTGCAGAGCAACCTGTTGCATCCTGGAATTTCTACTCTTCCCCTCTCCCAAAAAGTCCAGCTGTCCTTGCTGTTTTTTCCCTAATTCCTTTGTCTCTAAGGACTGCAAATTGACAGTTTATGCAGGCGGGTTTATTTACAAAAAGACTGGATTTTTGAAGCAGAATAATTTCTCCTATTCAACCCCACAATGTGCACGTTGTCAGTTTATTTCATTCTCGGTGCAATTCTGTATCTTGGGAAAGGCTGTGAGGAAGAACTGCCCTGAAATACAAGGAATAAACAATATGGAAAACCACATCCACTCTGTCCAGTCTGCCTCTTCCAGGGCCACAAAATAAGAGCAAAACCCAACTTCCAAATGCCCAACTCGGCAGTAATTTTGCAAACATAAAGCATGAAGTGCAACGACACAAAGAAAAGGAGGAAAAAAGGCTTTTGATTTTAACAGATTGCCAATGTAACAAATGGGGTTCCCATTTTTGCTTCGCTCAGAGCCCTCCCAAGGCCAGTGGGACAGAGGCAGGCTGTGTTATGCTCCCAGAAGAAACAATCCAGAAGCAACCACTGCTGCTAAAGAAAAAGCAGAATTTTTACACTGAAAGGCTCTTTCGAGCCATCAGACTTTGTTTTTAAACAGAACTCCGTTGACACAAATACCATAAATATTTTATTAATGGAATGTGTGAGTTTTTCTCTTCCATCCTTCCTCTTACTCCCAGCACCTCACACACAGATGGCAGAGCAGTTTCCAGTCCAAGCCAAGGACAAAACTTCATTTCAAGGCAAAAACCAGTGAGAGGTTGAAAGTTCAGACTGGCACCGTGGAGTGCCCAGTCCCTCAAGTGCTTGACTCCCCAAATCCAGAGGCAAATTGGCATTTCTCCTCTCCACAACATGATCTATTAAGCTTTTCTGGGGCAGGTCACAAGCTTCATGGGGACAGCACAAATTCCTGCCTGCCCTAACGCTCCTCCAGCTATTGCAATATCCCTTTATCATTTCATTTAAAAGCCCCACCGTTATCAACCATCTCTTTCTGATTATTTTTTTTTTCAACAGTTCAGTGATTGTTGGAATTTCACAAAAAGGGGAAGAGTCTCTTTTTCAGGATATAGAGCACCGTGGCCAGGAAGAGGGCGAGGGCCAGGAAGATGAGCAGCTTGTCTGTCAGCTCCCGGCGGTTGTACTTGGTGATCAGCTTCCTCCCCAGCTGGATCGTCCCAGACATGGACTTGAATTCCTCATTTGCTTCCAGGATGGTTCGGGAAGAATTGGCTGAAATTAAAGTGGAATAAAAAATAAAATTTGCATCAGCAAGTTGTGCTTCAAAAACACACAGCAAAGTGTGTAAGGATGAGATATTTGGCAACACAGAGAGCGCCCGAGGGATCCTTCTGGGTCGGGCTGAGTTGTGGGTGAGACAGACACAGAGAGTTCTCACAGCTCAGGGGTGCTGATGTGCTGAGGGAAAGTGCAAAGCGAAATAAGAGCACTGAAAAGCTTAAAGATCCTACTGAAGTTGCTGAATTTTGAATTTTTGGGTTAGCAGGTCAAATCTAGTTCAGGTTTTTCAGTCAGCGCTGCTGGAAGCAAAGTGAAATAGGAATGGTGCTAGAGAGAGAAGTCCCCAGCAGCAGCAGGACAGGGCAATATTTGAATATATTAATTGCACCCCTGGAAGGGTTCCCCCAAGCCCCAGCAGTACATCAGTGTGATTCACGTGGGCTTGCAGAATTATTCAGTTTTTAATAGTCATTTTTGACACACACAGCAGTTTTTTGCCTAATAAAAATGAGAAGGGTCAGCTAGAAGTGTGTGGATTAGTCTCAAGTTGTCTTTCTTTGTGAGAAAATAAAACACGTGGCCCAAACTTCTCAGCCTTGCTCCTTTCAAATTGCTAGATGAAACCAAAAGCCCTGGAATCCCCTTTTTCCTGCTTTCCAGAAAGCACAGTCTGTGGGACAGTGCATGACCCTACACTGCCCTGGTTGCTCACAGAAAGGTCAAATCCAGCATTGTCTGGTTCACAAAAACAGAGCAGAAGTAGGTCTGCAATATTTTGCAAAACATTTTGTCCCATCCCATCCCATCCCAAGAGGCATTTTGATCCAAGTAAAACCAGAAAACTCGTTTCCCAGAGTTAATGGCAAAGCAGAACTTCCCTGCTCCACAGCCCCAAACATTCACTGCATCCTAGGGAAGGACTTGCTCAGAAAACAGGAATTCCCACTGCTAACTCAGAGTTTGCAGCTGGGTTTTGTAAACGACCTCTGGTAGTGTTTCCCTTGATGAATTCCAAGTGCTGTTCATTCAGAAACAGGGTGAAAAAGTGCCTGCCAAACTGTCTTTTTAATGGGAGAAGGAACAGGCTACTTCTGCAGCAACAATCCGTGCCCAGCTGCCACCCTCAGATGGGGCAGAAAGCAAGAAGGGCAAACTCATGTTATTTATCCTTGTCTTCAAAGTTCCCTCTCCTGCCCAAAAGCTCAGCTAGGAAGAGGCCCAGGCAGCAACTTGTAAATGCTCCATGAATCACCAGTTCTGACAGGTCGCTTGATTTATTGTTTTAGGAGTCTAAGCCAAGGAACTGGGTGAAATCTTGGCTTCCCAGTCCCTGATGCACTGCTGACAGAGCAAGTGACCTCGGGTTCAAGGCACTTGATCTCAGTGTCTCAGCCATCCCAGCTGGAGCCTGGCTGGAAGCAGCTTTCCAGACACTCCTAACTCTGTAGGGACTCGTGTCCATGCTTTTGTTTCCTCTGCCATTCCCAAATCCGTGCCAGGACAGTGGCACAGGGTAACACCAAACACGCTCTGGGCACCGTGTGAGCTCACCTTGCTTTTACAACCGGTTTGATGTGAAACTAAACCTCATCCTGACCCCTCTCTTCCTTCTCATGATCGTGAAACAGAAACTCCAACAAACAGAAACTCCTCAAAAAGTACACTGTGATTTCCTGTTTATGTCCAGCTGTTACAGGAGCTCTGCTGGCCAGTCCTTTATCATCACTGCAGCACATTCTCCTACCCTGCTTCTCTCCCTGTGCTGACAGAAGTGTCCAGAGGTGCTTCCATCACCCCATCCACGCCCAAATTCCAGCTGTACCTAAGGTCTGCACGGTCTCCTCGCTCTGCTGCACCTGCTGGGACATCATCCTGCTGATGCTCATCAGGCTCTCCGTGATGTTGCTTGCACTCTCTGCCAGACTTTCCTTTGTGGTCTTCCTGAAAAGGGAAAAAAGCGAAGCAGGAAAGGGTAAAATCACTTTTTTGGGAAAATGCTGCTGATGGGGAGATTAGAACAGAGCTTGGCACGAAACATCTCTCCAGTGTACAAAAGACACGACTGGTTTTCACTGCATGAGAAATTCAGATTATCTTCACTAAACCATCAAAAAAAATCACAAGATATGCAAGTCCTGAGCCCAAACAACAGCCAGTGGCCCAGAATCTCACAGGGGCCCATATTTCACCACTGGTTCACCCAGGACTGTGTAACTCCATGAGCTGCCACGGGAGCACCAACACAAACCCACTTTATTACCCTGAGTATCCCAGTTGTTGCTTTCAACACACAGCCTGCACACACTTACACGCAGTTCTGTGAGTGAAAACAGCCTGGATAATGATCCAGTTCTTGTTTGGAATCTATCTGGAATTATTGTAAAAGACTATTTATCTAATAGTCAGCTAATTTATCCCCTTTTCTGCTTAGACGTGCCAATGCCAAGAAAACCTGAATTTATCACAATCCTTAACAGTTCAAATCTTCACAAAAGGGACAGGCACTCATAAAAGAAAAGCTACACTCCAGATATAATAACTTAAAAATATGATGTCACTTCCATTAGAAACTAGTGAGTATAGGAGACACTGCTTAAATCCCACAGCACAGTGGGACAGTCCCATACCTTTGTCTCAAGATGTCTCCTCCCTGCAGCAGCTGATCTTTCTCAGAGTTGTCAATAGCAATTTTGCAGGCCAGATTTGCCTTTCTCCAGGCTGCTTGGTTGCTGAAATCACAAGAGCAGAGTGTTGTAACGGGATGGTAACACCTTGCAAGTACAGACAATCTTCACAAAGCAGCCACCACTGTAACTGGGCATCCCTGATACATGCAAGGACCCCCAGAATCTCAGGATCATTTGGGTTGGAAAATACTTCCAAGATCATCGAGTCCAAGCTGTGACCGATCCCCACCTTGTCCCCAGCCCGGAGCACTGAGTGCCACCTCCAGGCCTTCCTCGGACACCTCCAGGGATGGGCACTCCAAACCTCCCTGGGCAGCCCCTGCCAAGGCCTGAGCACCCTTTCCATGGGGAAATTCCTGCTGCTGTCCCACCTGAGCCTCCCCTGGCCCAGCCTGAGGCCGTTCCCTCTCCTCCTGTCCCTGTTCCCTGCGAGCAGAGCCCGACCCCCCCCCGGCTGCCCCCTCCTGTCAGGGACTTGTGCAGAGCCACAAGGTCCCCCCTGAGCCTCCTTTGCTCCAGGCTGAGCCCCTTTCCCAGCTCCCTCAGCCGCTCACTTTCTCTGTATTACTACACACGGTAACAACATTCTATCCCGACATTCCTTAGTGAGGCACTTATGAAGCAAGGGAAGAAGAAAACTGTGCCAGCTGTCAAACCACAGACTCCTAAGCCACCTTCTTTGAGCTCAAGTGCTCAAAGGGACAGAGCAGAGTTAGGAAGTCAGGACAGAAGAAGGGAGTTGTACCTTTTCCGTCCCTGACCTCTCGTTCTGGGGCAGAACACGTGTCAGTGTCTGTACTTCCAAACCAGACCCTGAGAGATGCTGCAAAGCCAGCCCACCTCTGGTTACCGGGGATTGGGAACAGCACCAGCTGCCCGACCCACCTGAGCATTTGCTTCTTGTGGTTCTCCACCTCCCGCAGCAAGGCTTGTTTCTCCGACTCCTTGTCCTGCTCCTTCGCCATCTCCTCCAGGTCCTTGGGCGGAGAGCACAAACACCAGAACCTCATCAAACACGCGCAACTCGCACAGCCCAGCCCAGCCCCGGCCGGGGAGCGGATTCGGGGCAGGTTTATCTGATAAACCCCCAATCCGCGACTCACCAAATCACAGCCGGGACCCCCAAACCCAGGGCCAGGATCCTCCAAACCACAGTCAGAACCCCCCAAACCCCGGCAGGAACCCACAGCCGGGATACTCCAGCCCTGGGCCGGCAGCGACAAAACACAGCCGGGACCCCTAAACCACAGCCGGTGGGCCCGGAGCACAGCTCGGTGCCCTCAGCAACCCCGGCCGGGCCCCTCACCTGGATGCGGCCGCGGAGGTGTCGGAACTTCTCCTTCACGGCGGCATTGAGCTCCGTGAGGGCGCTGAGCGGCCCCGGGCAGTCCCGGATATCCTGGAACACAACGGCGCGGTCAGCGCGGCCCCGGCTCGCCCCGCGGCCGTGCCGGGGTGTCCCGGGGCTGGCGGCGGTACCTGCACGGCCGCCTTGATCTCCAGGTCGAACTTGACGATCTCCTGGTGACAGACCCGCAGCGGCACGGCCGCGGCCG
>VZTA01008478.1:18246-44178 GCA_013398855.1 Mohoua ochrocephala | reverse complement strand
GGCGGGCGGGGACTCGCGGCCCTGAGGGGACGTGGCGGGGCCGGGCCGGGCGGGGCCGGGGCCGATCCGCAGGGACGGGGATCAACGACAGAATTCCAGGATCGTTTGGGTTGGAAAATACTTCCAAGATCATCGAGTCCAAGCTGTGCCCCATCCCCACCTTGTCCCCAGCCCGGAGCACTGAGTGCCACCTCCAGCCCTTCCTCGGACACCTCCAGGGATGGGCACTCCAAACCTCCCTGGGCAGTTCCAATCCCTGAGCACCCTTTCCATGGGGAAATTCCTGCTGATGTCCAACCTGAGCCTCCCCTGGCCCAGCCTGAGGCCGTTCCCTCTCCTCCTGTCCCTGTTCCCCGGGAGCAGAGCCCGACCCCCCCCGGCTGCCCCCTCCTGTCAGGGAGCTGTGCAGAGCCACAAGGTCCCGCTGGAGAAGTTCCAGGTTCACGTCCAGGAGCCTCCTTGGGTTCCTGGACAGGCGAGGCTGAGGCCGGCTGTGAGCAGGGTGGGGGAACACAAGGCCCCTTCTCCACCCCCGAAATGAGAAACAGGGCTACGACCCTTCTTTTCCCCCACAAAATCCTTCTGTGGTGCCGTGTCCCTTCCCTCCTGCCCTCGGACCCCTTGGACAAAGGCGCTGGAGAGCATTTGCACAGGAACTGCAGGGAGCCAGTTCATACAGGCACTAATCCCGCTTCTCCAGATGGTCCCACACCGACCCAGCAGCGCTGCAAGCCAGCTCTGAGCACGAGGAAGGAAAAACCAGATATTTCCTTACCCAGCTTTCATCCCTTCCAAAGGAAAGTTCCTGAAAATACCAGGAGAGCGGGGACTCGCTTCAAGGCAGCAGATGCCATCCGCTACCACTCCACACGCACAACGATTCGAGACGATATTTCCTCCACAATTTTTATTTTAAATTACAAAGGATGTTGCATACATTGATGAATTTGTATCTGAATAGAAGTGCTAGGGATCAAGGGTGACAGTAAACAAAGTCAATAGTTTAATTGTGCCTCTTTTCAAAAAAATAAAACTGCACAACTATTAACCAACATTTAACATTGCAACTCTTAACAGATCATGCTTTGAACAAGGTAAATTTATTTTCTAACAGAGACAAGACTTTCAGCAAGTTTTTCGGAGCTCCAGTTGGAAGTTGATTATAGAATATCAAGGACAGCATTACAATCATGACCCCAAGCATAGGCGGAACAGGATGCCATGTTTTGTTTAAAATGCCTTTGTTTTTTTTGCATCTGCATGTGCCATCAGCCTTAAGAGTTCACCCAACCACAAATACTGAGCAATAAGTTTTCCTTGGACATGATTTTCTGGGAGGATAGGTGATTCCAATCTGAATGTATGATTGGCCATCATTATAAGAGAGATTAAAATTAAGTATTCTGTTTCCTAGTCAGAAGATTTTGATAGGGCGGGATGTGCTTTTGCCAATACCAAATCCCATCCAGAAGTTCTCCTTACAGGAGTGAAGTCATCCAAATTTGACTTAAAAAGATACCCCAACTACAAAATACTTTAAACTCCAGAAAAACTCCGAACAACGATGTTATCTAAAAAGTTTGGAGTTCCATTTCTTTGATGGGGGAAACAGAAAGTGCAAGCGTGGCTTAAAAGAGCTCTGGTTCTGCTTTTAGCTCCACAGCTCGTTAGAAAGACAATAAATGCAGAGTCAGTATTTGCTGCCGTGGAAGTCCGTGGATGTCTGAGAGGCTGAGGATTGTAACTCGGAGTGCACACACACCTTCTAGAAGCACTGAGGGGGGAAAACATGGCATGTTGTGAAATGTAAGTCGTAGAAAGACAGAGATTTTTGTTTGCTGCGAAGAAGATACTGTGTCTAAAAGTGCCATCTTTGATTAACGACGTTGAAGGATCCCAATTTACACTGGGAGATATTCAAGAGTGGTGTTTTCTCAACAGACTAATGCCCTTAATACAGTTACAAGAAGGATCAGTCACCGAGGCAGCAACTGTTTGAAATGTACTTCACACGATCCCTGGGGTAAACAAAATAAACCTCAGCTGTGTGCAAGGCTGTGTCAACAAGCCAAGACCACATCTAGCAGCACACTTCCCTAGGTGATTCCAACTGAAGCCTCCAACTTCAAAGGAAAAGAAAATCATGATCAGATGCACTCTTGAAACTCGGGTCTCAAGGCCAAATACAGATCCTGACATTCAGAACTGGGTTGTTCCTCAGCAGAATTTCAGGAAGACGAGCAAGCACAGAACTGCATTTGCCATTTCTGCTGGAGGCAGCTTGGATACAACCCTTGGAAATTCTCCTGATAAAACCTCTTAAAAAAAAAAAAAAAGAAGCTATGTTTAAATGATTTATGGAAAAGAAAAGCACATCCAGTCGTTGTAGTTTGTGAATAAGCTAACTGTTTCATTAATGAAGGCAAATATTAGATAAATATTGGGGGGGGGTGTCTTTTAAAAATAACTTTTAAACAGACACCTCTACGTTTCCAAAGTGTCTGTTTGCTTTCAGGCTAGTTAAAAGACCCTTCATCCATTTCAGGTTGGTTTTTTGCTTGTTTGTTTGCTTTTTTTAAAAAACCCCAACTTTTCCCTGGCCCTCTTAAATATGGAAAAAAGTCAATCTATAAATTAGGAACTGAACACAGCTGAGCCTGACTCTCACATCAGCTTTACAGCAATGCAACTTTTATTAAATCACAACGATTTCAACTGGTATGATAAGAAAATCCAGCCCATCCACACGTAAACATAGCTTTAGTAGTAAGTCTCTCTCATCCCAAAAAAACAAAAAAAAGTACTCACCAAGTATCAGTAAATGTGTTCAATAAACCATAAAAGGAAGCGTTAGCAAAAAGGGGTTTCGGGCTAAAAAACACCCTTCAGGAGCACCCCCACGTTTTTGCAAGGCCATTCAAAAACTGGTCTCCCATAGAAATACAAAAGGACTACTGAGAGGAACTGAAATCAGACCTATCCGCACTCGCTTCGGGACGCTTTAATCGGCTCTGATTCCATCTCAGAAGCTTCGACGAGTTCAGAGGGAATGGAAAACATTTAGTTCGAGACGTACAAGTAAGGCACAATATAAAGCCACATCATCATCTGTCATGGAGGGGAGGGAGGGAAGGAGGGGAAGGACGAGGGTCGTACATGGTACAGCAGAACAAGCAGCCCATCGATTCCAAGTGTGGCACCTACGTTCAGACTGACGAGATCTCGACAAGAGCAGTTATGACAGCATGCTTTTAATAGATGGAAACAAATCCTAGAGAATCCAGTGTATCAGAAAAAGGAAGAGCTTCTGTTCGTATTAAATCAAAAAAAAAAAATATATCATCGTTTTTGGATATAGGATTAAAAGTGAATATTCACAATGCCTACACTCAAAAACAAACAGAAAAAAAATAATAAAACAAAACCCCAGGACTTCGTTAAGATCCACATACTATGTATGAACACTGAAAATCTTTAGAAAATGGTCTTCTCTAAAGATCACCCAAAAACGCATGCCACAATTGCCAAAAAACAGAACATGTACATTTGTTGGTTTTTATACCCTTATAAGATTTTTGTTTGTGATAAGTATACACTAAATGTATATATTTTAATGACACTAGAGGAAGCAGATTGTTACTGGCATTAAAGTACAACCATTTCTAGACGGTTTAAATGCCACAGAGTCCCCTGGTTAAAATGTAAAGCTGCACAGCTTGCCTATGTCACCTTTATGATAAAGTTAAACCAGCAAAAGGTCTTATCTTTACTCTACATTTTACTGCCAGGTTTTATTTATCTCAAGTATCGCTGCAGCATTCTGACCAGCCCAGAGTTAGCAGCAAGTGGCAGGAATCATATAAAACGCAGTTTCTTTTTTTTTTTTTCCTCTATTTTTTTTTCCTCTTTTTTTTTTTTTTTAAACAAAGTGCTTTTCTAAGATATACATACATATAAATAGTTACAAAATAAAGTGTCAACATTAAAAAGCTCAACTATTTCAAAGCTTTAACTTAAAATAATACATAGGAAACACTGAAATGCGAGGGTATGGAACTCACTAAAGATTCAAAGTCTACTTTGAAATGCGAGACCAAAATCATCGTCTGGTTTTCAGACAAAAAAATAAAAAGCTATAAAGTTGTGTGTCGCCCAGGATTCCGGGGCAGTAAAAACAAAAAAAAAGGGGGGCTTTTAAATACCTTGTCAGTTGAATTTGTCACAGAAGTTTTTACCTGATTTCAAACTGCTCTCTCTCAATGCTCAGAGATGCTGCCTCGCCCGCAGGGTTTGGATGGAGCCCGTGGGGAAGGGACACCCTCCGTGTGCCAGCCCTGCTCAGACACGGCCTGCACCTCGCAGGACACATTCTCTGTCGGGGTTTTAGGGGCCCTGGGCAGCTCCACAAGAACGAGAGGAATACACCAGACCCACCGTGGAAAGCAGCAGCCAACTCTTCACCTCACCCGAACAACAACAACAACAACGACACAAACGCCTCGGAACGAAAACACCCACATTCCACTCGGATTTTGCAAGCCTTAAGTGGATTGACAAAGTTTTGCCTAAATTGCCCTGGGTATTTGTTCAGTCTCTGGTAGGAAAGACTTTCTGTACAGCTCAGTAGTGGTATTTTGGCCTCCTCCTCCCTTTTGAGTCTTCCAAAATATTTAGGTACGAGAAAGCCGTGAGGGTGGCAGGGCCACCACCTTCACCAGCCACTCTTCCTGCACTGTCACCAATTCAGGCTTTTTTCTCTTATAGTACAAGCTCGGATACAAAAATAATCTACTTATAAACAAAAAGGAATCACAGTACAAACAAACTCAGACAAACTAGAAACGAAGTGGAGAAATTCCCCCAAAGGGAGTGGGGAGAAAGCCTTCATGGACTTTTGCATTTTTTTTTTTTTTTTCAGCAGCTACATTTGAAAATATTTGGTATTTCTATTTTCAGTAAACAGTGTTTTGTCATCTTTAAATAGGGAGAGAAAGAACAGGGAGGAAAAGGGGGGGAGGGGGGTCCATGAAACCAGAGAATGATCTTGCCTTGAGATAAAGGACTTTCTCATCAAAGGCTAAAGCTTTTAATCTGTACGTTAACACTGACTACAAAGCCAACTCTTATTAGCAGAAGAGCAAATAAGAACTTTGTGTTAATATTCCTCAATCATAGAAACTACTGAATTAACAAGAATAAGTCACATATAAGTCTGAAGAAGCTAGTTTCGAAATACCTGTACAAAAATATAAAAGTCTATAAATTTTTTTTCGTTTTGTTTGAAGCCTGTGTTGATCCTTGGAAACATCACATGCATAATAATAATAATAATACATCAACTGGAAAAGTGGCAACTAAGGAATTAGATATTTGTAGCTCTTTTTTTTTTTTTCCTCTTTACATATATACACGTTACAATAAAAATAATTTTATTTTGGTTGTTTGGTGGAAGTATACTACAACAAGCTAAATACTTTTTTTTTTTCTTTTTTAAATTCTCAAAGTCGAAAACTATTTTACCAATAGCTTACTAAAATCCAAATATATTAAAATCTCCTACAGTAAGTGCAGAGAAAAAAGATTTAAAGACTCCAAGACGGCCACCAACTTATCTACCATGGAAGCGAACTACAAGAACAGCAAAATAATATTGTTATGTATGAATGCTCCTTCTGTAGATAATTGGACCCAAACAAAAAAATTCACAGTTCAGTAAGATCCCTAACCCTGACCTTTAATTTTTTTTCTTTTTTTCTTTTGTTTTTACATTCAGTACAGTATCATATAAGCTGTGCAAAACTTTACTTAGACTGGCAGTTCGCCATATCAGTTGCATTTGTCTTTGGTACAAAAATAAACAATCGCATTAATGTGCAAGTATTTGTTTTCTTCCGGCCAAAGTACCGAAATTGAGTTTTCTAGAGCCATCTTTTATACAATACATAGACTCTGTGGCATATATCTACATTTTCAACATATTCCTATATACATTCAAAAATTTTTAAGAGCTGGAACAAATACATTAAAACCTAAAATCTCACCATCTATACAGCTTGGTTTTGCCCCTCAGGGTTTTTCTTCATACAAAACTTTACCAGCTTATACTGATAGCTCTCCCCACAAAATACAAGGCACAAAGAATATACTTTTTTTTTCTCTTGCTTGCACAGACATTTAAATACTCTATTAAGCTCAGAAAAATTAAAGTCTTATATGGCACACTAGCTCTAATGCTGCGTGTGCTATGTACAAGTTAATGGTTGCAAAGAAAGCTTACTGGATTTTTTAAGAACAAGAAAAGAAAATCCAATTATTTAAAAAAAAAACAAACAAAAAACTCCCTACATCGACAGCTTCACCAAAAAAATGCTTCCTCTTACTTCACTTGGACCATAAACCTGTCACAATGTCTGGCAAATGCTAAAACTCTTCACTAGCAAACCCACGTTTTTGCTTCTAAAACAAAAGTGATATCTTCTGGTCCTAGATCATTTGAAAGAGAACTCTCATTTCTGCCCTCGAGCTTAAAAAGCAGCTTTGAAACTATCGGGTTTATGGTCCAAAAATGCTCTGCAGCATTTTTATACCACGCTGTGATTTGTTTTTTTCCTACACTGTTACTTGAAACCAATGGAACCTACTGGTGAGTGTTTACAGAATGCTAAGCTGACATGCAGACCAGAATGCCATTTACAACGAGGAACTCGACAGCACAGGTGGAACCTGACCCGGGAGCAGCTCAAGTCCTGTCCTAAACCTTGGCCATGGGTATTCGGAGCCCCACGAGGCCGCCGGTGGGGTCTCCCTCCGCCGTCTTCTCCAGGACTTGGTTCACGAACTCCGACGTCTGCCCAGCTACAGGAAGTCCTGGAAAGGGAGGGGAAGAGAAGCTGCTCTCAGCTCACTGCTCGTGGCACGTTCCTACAGGTGACACAAAGCCGGGGCACGCTTTGGTTTCAGGGGATGATTGAAATCAGGAAAGGGTTCATTCTTTCCTCTGTTTCAGAAATTGTTTGCAAGTGAATGCAGTGAGATCAGAGGGATGGGGCAGCTCTGCTGGGAGAGCTGGGATTGTTCAGCCTGGAGAAGAAAAGCTTTGGGGTGACCTCATTGTGCCCTTCCAGTGCCTGAAGGAGCCAACACGATGGAGAGAGACTTTTTACAAGGGCCTTGAGGGACAGGACAAGGGGGAAGGGCTTCACACTGACAGAGGGCAGGGTTAGATGGGATTTTGGGAAGCAATCCTTCCCTGGGAGGGTGGGGAGGCTTTGGCACAGAGCAGCTGTGGCTGCCCCTGGATCCCTGGAAGTGTCCAAGGCCAGGTTGGATGGGGCTTGGAGCACCCTGGGATAGTGGAAGGTGTCCCTGGTGGAATGAGATGAGCTTTGAGGTCCCTCCCAGCTCAGGGCATTTATGATTCTATGTCTTCAAATACACGAAGTTCACTGCTTACCAAGAGTGTCTTTAATAAGTATGTTCAGCTTTTGTTCCATGTTGATTCCTCTGTCATCTTTAGGTACCTGCACCCGATTAACTATTTCTTGTTTAATGGAGTTGATGACAAAGAGTAAATTATCTGCAAAGAATAAAAAAGGATTAGCTTTACAGCACATTCCCCTGGAAGAGATTCACAGTTATCTACACACAGCTATCTCTAAGTGTCAAGGGTGTCACATCACGCTTACAGTAAAATTAAATGTAATCGTTTACATCAAATATTACCAATATTTTCAGTAACATTTACAGCACAGGCACACATTTACATAATTTACATCTGCCAAGTAGCTCAACATTGCAGGTAACCCAGTTTACATTCACTTCATTCAATGGACTGGTTTTGTACCAACAGAATTGCTGGGTTTGTACCAACCCTTTTCTCTGTGAGCCAGCTTACATCGAGGTGCAAAACACAGACTTGTCCAAACAAAAGAAAAATTAAGATGGGAAGAGTTGCATTTACCATATTCCGTGTTGAGACCCCAGAGTTTTACTTTATTGGCTTCATACTGGGCTTTCTTTTTTAGTCTACAAGCCCTGTAGCAAGAAGAGGGGAAGAATTAGAACACCACCAGAAATTCCAGAGCAGTAAGAGCCACATGAACTTATCAACCAAACCTCCCAGAGCTGTGATGCACAAACTCATCCGTCCTCACTCACCTTCACTGAGAACACTCTATACCTGCATTTGCTCACATGTGACACTTGTGGGGTTTATCACTGTCCCAGCTGTTTGCCCCACAGCCAAGGAAGCCAATTCCAGTGGAAACACACTTTTATCTGGGGGACAGACAAACCACAGCTCCCGAGGTGCCAGCTGCCCTGCTTTTTGATAAACTGGCAATTCCCATTTGATAAACTGTAACTCCCATTGCAGGAGCTGCCACACGAAGTAGGATGTAGAAATGATTTCGATCATTTGTAGGAACCCAAATGTTCTCATTGCTTTACCCAAAGCATACCTGGAAGCCAGCTTGTTCTTTTCTTTCCTTGACCTGGGTCTGGCAGTTAAGGGAAGTTCACTGACGGGTGTCAGGTCACTGATCACCTTATTCAGCTTCCTCAGCTCATTACCAATCTGGAGGAGCTTTCTAGGGTTGGGAGTCAGGTCTTCTACGTCAGTCCTCCGTGACTTCTTCGCTGCATATTTCCCTGTTTTAAACATGCAGAAAAAGGGGTAGGGAAATGACACAATATGTACAGAAACCTGTGAGAAACACTCCGAAACAGGCATTTTTTGGGTGCAGTTGAAGTTCCTTTGTTCATGAGAGGAGAATGGGCCGGAATCAGGTGATCCCTGCGGCCTCTCACAATAGAAAAGAGCCTTTCCAGACAAAGAGCTTTGCACAATTCATATTCTATCCAGATCAGATAAGAGCAAATGCTGCTGGCCAGGCCCCTGGATGGGACAGAGAGCATGCACACAACTGTGCTGAAAAATGTATGTCACAAGTTCAAACCCTGCTGTTTTGCTCCAGCTGTAAACTTGTTAACCCAAATATCCTCCTGCACACTCGAGGGGATGAAATTCCCAAATAATCTTATTGCTAAAGTTCTGTACTAAGGAAGAGCGCTGAGGCCTGGCACTGAAACAATCTTCAGTGATGCTGAGATGAGATGATCCACATAAAGGCCAGTTAACCCCTTTTATTGTATGTGTTTGAAGCTCTTTAAGGCCTGGTTTTGCACTTGATTTAGTCCAGGTCAAGTGTCCAAGTGGCTGGTGGGACTGAGTCCTCCAGGCACGTTTGGTTATTTGTTGTGCAATAACAAATATAAAATAATGGAATCACAGAATGGTTTGGGTTGGAAGGGACCTTAAACTCATCTTTTTCTACCCCCTGCCATGGGCAGGGACACCTCCCCCTAAACCAGGTTGCTCAGAGCTCCATCATGAGAAAAAGCAGTGATGCAGTGATAGGGACTTTAGGTACTGATATTTCACTACAGGATAAAGAAGCTTTTAAAAACTAAGGAGATTTAAAGGAAAAAAAAGCTTCCTCCCCGGAATAAATCTACAAATAACAATAAAAAAAATAAATCTTTTGATTTAAGAGAAGGCCAATTGCCATGTTAAAAGCAGTAATTTTCAGCTCTAAGGAAACATTAACCTTACAACCAGGGAAGTTGGTTTAAATTGCTCCTTCAAAGCCAAAATCAAATGGAGCAGCCTAAAAGAGGTCCTGTGACAAGAAAACAAAAATACCCCTAAGAGTGGTTTGTTTTGGGTGATGTTAATCATGTTTGTGGTGCAGTAATTGCTCACTGGGAATAATTCACAGTTATTAGAGCGACTGGTTGAAGTTTCTAAGAGGGCATCTTAAGGAAATAGTTCATTCCCAGAGGAGTAAGTGCTTCACTGTGCTGCATTCAGGGGGGGAAAACAAGGAGGGAGCAGCAGAGAGAGGCAGTTGTGCCTCAGTGCTTGTCCTCAGTCCATACCACAGTCCCCTGAATTTGGCATCCCAGATGCCTCCCAGCCTCCTGCTAACACAGGCAGCACTGACAGGAACAGCCACGAGGAGCAAACACCACTCAAGTCACCCATCCAATATTTACAGTATCGCACTGAGAAAGCTTTGAACTCTCGGGGTTTCCACTGAGAGCCCTTGGAAGTCACAATTCTCAATTCATCCACACTCCTCTGGAAGAAACCACGCTGAAAGTCCCCACTGTGTGTTCACTGTGCCTCCCCTGGGCGCTGCAGAGCCCTGGTAACTGAGCAACAGACTTCCAGTGTTTGAATTTTCACCAAAACACAACTTCCCAGCACTCGCAAGGAGGGGAATTTGGCTACTGAAGGCGTCACAAGGAGAAGGTTGTCATTTGTGACCAGGACTCTCTCTTACCATGATGGAGCCCGTTTTTCTGGTACATGTTGCTGGGCAGCGTGTCCCGGTTCCACTCGGACGGCCTCAGCATCCTGTCCTGCTGGGCTGGGGTCAGCTGCTCGCTGTACTCCCAGAAGTATCTTCGCTTGCCTCTTTTCCGAGAGGATATTGCAGTCATTTCTTTTAAATCCTCCACAGAATCGTTTTCATACCCTAAAAAAGGATGCAGGGGGTTGTTTATGTACTGGTGACAGAATTGTTTGGAGCCCTTCAGCAGCGCACTGAGTATTCCAAGTTAAGGGCACAACCACAGGCAGATCTGTTTTGCATTATTGAACAGACTTGGTTCCAGCACCAACTGCTCCTGGGTACTTGCCTTGAATCCAGGGACAGACACTGAGCCACCGATGGGGCTTCATTAGTTGAAAAAAAACAAATTATTTATACATTTAAAGTCCCTTTATGTTCTCTGACCCCCTCAGCTGTATTTCACCACAACCCCAGCAGTGCCAAGTGCAGAGAGCAGATGTTGGACAGCGTTTTCCCATCTTGACAGCTTTCCTCATGAATTGTCAGGAATGCAATCCTAACTCACCTCCACATTTGACAAAAGGCATGGAAAGAGAAGCAGATAATAAAGATGGATTAGCAAAAGACAATAAAGAAAAAATTATTCAATTATAGAATGCTCTGAGTTGGAAGAGACCCACAGGATTGAGTCCAACTCCTGCTGTTCCTTGAGTCCAAAGACCTTCAGGGAATAAATCCAACCACTGATCCCTCCGAGGCTGGAGAAAGGGGCTCTGTTATCAGGACAGTGACCAAAGGACCATCTAAGCTGAAGGGATTTGGACACCCCCTGTTCAAGCCCTTCCTCCTCTTCAGTGGGGTGAGGAGAAATGATCCTCACTAAAGCTGTACAACAGTTTAGAGGTGAATTATGATGCACTTGATAGGATGAACTGCCCACAAAGGACATGAAAACTGCAATGCCACTGTCCACATCACAGAAATATTTTACCATAACTACGTAAGCACAAACCACAGGTTTTCAAACCCCAGATACGCTTTGGAAAATAAAGATAACCTATGCTAAGGTTAAAAAAAAAATATCTCAAACCACTGCACTGCCTTTTATATAAAATGCTAATAGTTTACATTTACTTTAAAAGGAGCATTTCTAAACATCACACACTCTGATGGAGCTTCAGGGAAAGCCACCCCTGTACGGACTGCAGGCTCAGCAAGCCTTGACCCCGTATGCTTCAGCTCTGCTTCATCTTCCACCAGCACAAAGAACACTTTCTTCCTTTTTAAACCAGTCCATTCAATTCGTCTGTTTGCACTTGAAAAACCAGCTGAAAGAGGAAAAACAAACTTTCTTGCTTTGGTCTGACTCTCACGTCATAGCCCAAAGTACGAACAGAGGGCAGGTATGCAGGAGGATGAAATCCATCCTGAAGTTCTGTTTCTCATCGTTTCATCAACTCCTTTACTTTGATTCTCCGGTTTATTGGAAAGACAGGATTTGAAAGAAAAATCAAACAGTGAAACATGCTTTGTAAAACATGTGTTGTACAGCCAAAATTATTGACAATTTGCATTAAATACAGTTTCAAATACCATAAATATTTGTAACTGTGGCTCCATTCTACTCAAATGCTGTTTGACAGAAGGATCAAAATACTCTCAAAAAGACCACTGACTTTCCACCTGAAAAACAAGCTCTCTAACTCATTATCTGGAAATATATAAATCGAGCCCATCTCCATCACAACACAGAATTAATCCAACCAATGAAAACAAATCTCTGTAAGAGCTGAAGTGTACAAATGCACAACGAGGTTAAAATCAGGACTTCCTGTTTGCTTATTCAAACTGTAATTAAGTTAGCAACTTCAATTACATTGACTTAATGCATCCTGCCTTGCAACCCCAACCCTGACCTGCCACCATTATAAAGTTACATAAAATAATCCAGCACGGTGTCCTAACCTAACACACACAAACTCGTTTGGCTGCTCTGCACTGCATTTATCCCTCCTCTAGCAAAGATCACACAGCAGGGCAGGCTTCTAAGAAATCTGAAAGGGTATTTCTGCATTTCTGCATTTCATGAACCCCTCCTGAAAGTCTTTCTTCCCATCCCTCTCTGTGGTTTCGGGTTTAAATTCCCCAGGGTTCAATGAAGTAGAACAGAGAACAGAGGGCACGTGACTGCTGCATCTTCCCAGGTGAAACCCAAAAATAACCCCACTGAAACAAACCCAGAGAACTCCTTCTCTCGACCACTTCACCACAGAGACTTGTGGCAAATCTTTCTGAGTGGTTTTCCCCCAGCTGATGGTCCAGGTGCCCAGAGCTGATCTAATGCAGCTTTTTAAAACAATCTCTGCCTCTCTACGAGCGCTTTTTCACTAATTTCTTCCCCAGTGCTACTGACAACTGAATAAATTGCTGCATTTCCCGTTTCTGGAATCTCCTGACTACTTGATGGCAGGAACAGTCATTTAAAAGTCTTTCTGCTAAATGAGATAGGAAAAATATAATCAGCGATAGCAAAACCCCCCACGTTAAAATGCTAGAAAAGGCCTGGGCTGGTAATTCCCCCATAATAAATTACCTTTGCAGGGGACCAAAATTGCTAAATCTGTGTCATGGTGATAATAAAAACACCGTTGTCCAAACTTGCCTGAGAGCCAGTCACATTTTTAGCTATTTCTCCTTGATTATATCTAAATATTTCCTCAGATAACACTTGAAGAAAGCATCTCATTCACTCGAAAAACAAACATGAAGAATAAGCAAAAGCAAATTATGTATAAAAAAGCCATTAGAGGGCCAGCAATAACTGGTAGATTTTTGTCCTTTCAGTAAATTACATCCTCACTCAAAATACCGACTGATTTTGCCTTCAGAGCCGTGGAAGGTTTAATTTGCCTGTGCTGTGCCTATTTTTAGACACTTTACCCACAGTATTTACCTTTAGAGGTAAAAAAGCAACACAAAGTACAAGAGTGACATAATTAGAATACCTGGAGATGTTACCTTCCAAAAGAGACAAAATAGATGATAAAATGTTTAATATCAGCACATTTGAGGTGTGTGGCTTTAGGTTTCATTCGTGGAAGGGTTTGGCAAGCTCAGATAAGCCCAGATCCTCAGTTACTGCTGCAGAATGTGGATTGTTGGTCAGTAAAACAGTTAATTAATGAATTCCACCCACAGCATTCAGCACAACCTCTCTTCTTCATGGATCCCAGGCTTCCAGTGCAACACATCCCCCACGGGCTGCAGAGCTGGAACAGCTGCTCAGGGCCCCAGAAAGCAGAGGGAGTTCACTCCAGAAGGGAGGAAGAGGTTTGAAAATGCTAATAAAAAACGTGTTGTGTGCATGTGAAAGTAACATGAAGGGCACGATGCTTAACGAGTTTAATGCCAACTCAGGAAATCTAATTAGAAAATAATTTCATCTGAGAGTTCATTATGACAAACACTGACAAGCTTTGAGGAAGCTGCTGTTCTCAACAAGGAAAAATTTCAGCTGCTTTATCTCCTCGAAGTTACATATTGCCAAATGCCTGAATATTTTAATTCTTGCACTCTACTACAAGGCATTTATAGGATGTGAATATTGTAATACTTTCTGAAATGAAATTAATACTTGCTTACAATGCCGTCACTTTCCCTGCAGAGTTTATTTTTATACAATGTTGCTGCTTTGTTACCTTCTAGGTGAAGGTTAGTTCTTATTTCTGCTGTTAGAGCTCCATTTCTCCAGGCAGGAGAGAGGAATTCAGTATCCTCTGAAGACCCACTAAGAGTTACTGCTGAAAACCACCGAGAAATGATTCCATTCGTTTCAGTGGCAGCCATTCTTTGGATTCTGTGGAAAAAACTGTACCTGCAAGCAGGACTCAAGTAATTATGAAATCATTTCACTCAGGATCTGATTTCATCCTGACAGATCCAACTCTGGATGAATTCACAGCTACAAGAAGTGAAGCTAGAAAGCTCTGCACATCCTACCAGAGAGCCACAAAAAAAGGTGGCCACACTTAACAGCAGCTGCTCTAACCTCAGGCTACAGCTGGGCTTCCTGTATTCTGTATCATCATTTTTGTTGCGTGACCACAGTTTTTGCAGTTTTTCACCAAACAGGGCAACAGAGACCTGGTACACTTTGGGATTCTGTCATTTTGCAAAGCACTTAGAAAATCTGGGATGAAAGTTCACAACTTAAGATCAGTGCTGTAATTACCAAGAGTTCAAAAGCTTTCCTTCCCACTCAGAGGACAATTCCATCAACCTCCACGTTCCCAAAGCCCACCAGTGCTGGTACCTGGTTCTGAGAAGGTATCGCTGATGTCATCGTCCTTATCGTCCTCATAATCTTCTTCCTCATCGTCGTTTTCAGACAGCTCGTGCTCGCTGCCAAATCCTTCATCGTGGTCCTCGTCTTCGATATCATCCTCATCCTCCTCCTCTTCCTCGGGGTCTGCTTTGGCTGACTGCTCACCCAAAGTGTCTGTTACAAAAAGGGAATAATTGTGCTCTTCTTTCTTCTGCGAGGAGTCCGACACGGACGCGCTGGCGGAGAGACTGCTCTCCCCCACGGCCAGCCCTGGGCTCTCCTGGGGAGGGCTGAGGAGCAGTTCTTGAGTCTCTTTAAAAGGCAAAACGGGAGGTGTGCTGTGCCCGTGGGGGGACTCGAGTCCTTTCCTCTCTTGCCTCTTTGCTACAGCCCCGCAGTAGCAGGTGTTCTCCTTGGCCGCGTCGGCGTGCGCCTGGCTCAGCACGGGCCTGCTCTGCAGCAAGGGGTTGATCTTTACTTTTGCCTTTTTAACATAGTCTTTACATTCAACGTGAATGTTCACTTTTTCGTTGCTGTACACGTTGGTCTTGACCACGATCTGTGTGCTGGAAGCGGGCTGGCTGGCAGGCTTGCTGGCCTTCTGGGCACAGTCCGACAGCGCGGCCTCGGCCTGCACGTTCTTGGAGGAACAGACCGGCGCCGCTGCTCTGCTCGCGATTTTTTTGCCAGGTAACAAAGAATTCAAAGGGTTTTGTTTTACGCTAAAGAGCAAATCAGGGTAATAGAGCGAATCTGAGACGGGCTGGGAGTCCTCGCTGTTCAGCTGAGCCAGTGTGGGTGTTTTGCTTATGACCTCTTCATCCTGGTACGGGCTTGAAAAGTCATCAAGGCCCAGGTAATCCACCTCTTTTGTTCCCCAGATGTCACAGCTGGTTAATTTAGTGTACTTAGTTAGGTCTTCACAGTAGGTATCCCACTGCTCCCACTTGGAGGTGAAAGCAGCTTCTTTGTCCAGGATGTCCGTAAAAGACTCCAAGTTCTCAAGGTCTTTGCAGTCCTCCATGAAGAGCAAGTTGTCCCTGGAGCTTTGCTGATAGTCCATTTCTCTGTCCTGTGCACAATAGATAAGTTAAAAGTTAATACAAAAAAAAGTATCCATCACCTCTTTCCTCTACTTCAGCTGGTAGGGAGAGCTCAGCTCCAGTGAAGTGTGAGAGAGAGGTGACACAGGAAGAGATCTCAGCTTTGAACTCAAAGCTTCTTTTGAGGCCCAGAATGAAGTTCAGCTTTTGTGCTTGAGCAACAGATCCTTCTGAAGACACAGCTCTTCCAATGGCACCGTATTTCCCTGCTATTGCAAATTCATCAGGAACTGAACCAGTACCACTATCCATATATTTAAAATATGAAAGACCTCACAGGCAGCTCTACAATCTGGGTCAATCTTTGCTGTGTGCTTAACAGAATAAGCTTGAGTTTACCAGTTCCTGGAAAACCTCATTCTAACGTGACCAATTAATGACCACGAGTGACCTTTCTCCTTTGATGCAGGGAGAAAATGAAAAAGGGAATGCTCATATAAGTAGCTTGTGAGTCAACTTTTATTTTCTTTCCCCTGCATTCACAGCATGGGTGAAGTAGAACATAGCAGGGACAAATTATTCCCTGGGAGGGGTGGGGAGGCCCTGGCACAGGGTGCCCAGAGAAGCTGAGGCTGCCCCTGGATCCCTGGCAGTGTCCAAGGCCGGGTTGGACAAGGCTTGGAGCACCCTGGGACAGTGGAAGGTGTATTTGAGCCTGTCCCCATGGCCATTTTAAAGAAGTGCTTGCTGAGGAAGCATCACATTTGCTGGACAAGCAGCCCAGCTCTTCCCTAATCAGCAGCCAGCAATAAGGAATAATCTTCCAGCACTGTTGCACAAACACCCCTTTATTAGCACAGGGACGTGGTGTTAGTGAAGGAGGGGAAGTTCTGGACACACACAGGTCACCTACCAGCTCATACATGAAGTCTGGATCTGAGCTGCTCGCCAGGAGATCCGTGCTCATCAGAGTCTGCTCTGAAAACAGGTGGCTCCGAAAGGCATCCCCGAAAGGAGGGTCCATTCCACTCACACTGGGCTACAACGCAAGGGACAGAGGTGTCACACGTGGTACAGAAAGGCCCCTCAGCATCCTCAACAAACAGAAAGGGGAGCAACGTTTCCTCCCAGTCCCTGAAGGTTTTTACCTCCACAGATAAGCACAGAGAATGCTCTCGTTCCCCAGAGAATGCTTTAAGAGCAGCTGACAACGTGCAGCAGCAATCGAAGGACACATTTCTACACACCCCAGAGCTGCGAGAGCATTCACTGCTCCTTCCTTCTTCCCTGTTGGTTCGAAAGTCTTATGTTTGCCAAGTTTGGGGATATGCTGGCATTTGTAGAGGATGAGGGCCAGTCCTGGCAAGATCTGGGAGTAGCAGTAGGCAGGGTCTTCCCCCTAATACAAATCCTTTTGTACTAAAGCAGCGTTGACTGTGTTTAGAGCCATTAGAACTCATAAAACTTCCACACGAAATTGTGAGGAAAGCAACATTTATGACGACTAAATCAAGGTTGTTACCTCTCTCTCAAGAATAAAGTGAAATTTGGCCAAAAAAAAGAATTATGCAGGATGACTGGGCACGCAGGGAATGGGCAGCAAGGCCTTCTGCTACATTTAATTCCAGACCTCAATTTCTCTTCTAGACACTCTCACCCTGAGGGTTGGGAAGGGAGAAACACTGTGCTGCTGAAAGTCATTCAGTGTGCTGATGTGTGAATCACTGCAGTAATAAAAGGCTGTTCTGCTCTCCAGGCAGCCTCCCTCACCAAGAGACAATTTGGCTGCAGCTTGAACAAATACAGGACCAAGAGCAGCACCACAGCTTCCGCCACAGACACGACAGGGACCCCACAAAATACACATCCTTTAATCTCTTATACGTTCTCCCTGCTAGTGCTGGTCACATTTGTTCTTAAACAGAGGCAAAATTATTTACAGAAGCAAATAAAATCCTAGCAGACTTACCTGAGGCATTTCCAAGCCCAGATTCCCCAAATCCAATTCCAAACTTCTTGTTTTATTCACTTGTAGATTCCTTTCCAGCTTTACTTCAGTCTCAGGGAGTTTACACTATCCATGCAATGAAATTTTTCCTTAGGATAACTTCAGTTCACCCTGATGGAGCTTTTCTATTTGTAGACTTCTGTGCAGAATAAACACAGCAAACCCCCAAGGAGGTGAGTAATCCTTCACCAACAAGGTGAAAGCTTAAAAAACAGCCAAGGGCAAGAATTTCCCCTGAAAATTGATTTTTCCTCATGCTGGAATGTACAGAGATTTTCTTCCCCTGCCATCTTTCATTGAATGAAAAGCCACGGATGCTACAGAACAGAGTTGCTGCAAAAACATTTTTGGCCAAGTTACATTTTGTTGCCTTTTTTTTCTCACTGCTGAGACCAGCAGCTCTACAGACACACCTGAAGAGAAAACCCTGCCAAATTTGGAACAACAATCAGCACACTGCTGGGTATCCAAGAGAGACAACCTTTATGACTAACGTAACAAAGGCAATAAACTCCGAAAACGTCTTAGGCAAAAGTCTCAAAATACAAATTTCAGAACAGGCAAAAATGTTGTTTCGGTGATATCTCCTCCTTTTCTTCAGGGATGAATCCATCCAGCATCAGATAAGATTACATCAATCACTCACATAGCAACATCTAGTGGTAGAGGATCACAGAAACCATCCAGCAGCGGAGTGGCAGAGACAGATTTCCCCAGGAGAACAAATTAAAAACTGTGCCAAATTCACAGCTGTCTAATAAAGTATCTTCTCTATTAATTCAAGTAAGGCATATGTTGAAATTGGACCAATTTATCTACCGGTAGTTTTACCAGTTTAGGAGTTTCTCTAGACCCGCTCTACTTCAGATGTTTGTCTAAGGACTCTTCCGAGCTTATTCCTGCCTTTTGAACAGTGTAAGGAAAACCCTCACTCAGCACTGCTCCCGAGTCAGACTTGGGTGCAATCTGCTCAGGCTGTGTTTATTCTCTTCTTTTGAAAAACAAATAGTAAACTCCAAGTGTTCTCCCACAGCTCAGAACCCTCCCCCAGCAGCACATGACAGCATCCCCGTGATTATTCCCACTTTCAGATGGTATCTCAGCTACTTTGTCCTCTTTAGCATATGGACCATCAGACCGTGGTAAAAACAGACACAATGCAAAGAAGTCTTTACTTATCAAAACACCCTGCCTTGCAAAGAGCAGCTGGAACAGAAAGAACAGCAGTTACAGGTCCAGTTCCACGGGAGATCTCAGCTGACCCCACGCTGCCCCTGCCAGAGTGGCCATTCCTCACAGGGCCCTGTGGTGAACGAGCCAACTCCTTGTGAGAAAAGCTCCTTTCTGCTCCAAAACCTCCAGGGAACCCTTTACTGATTTAAAAGCGACATTCAAAGTGAAGTTTGTGTCCCAGGACAACGCGCCTCAGCAAGCCCCATCTCCCTTCACCCAGCAAAGGCCACGCCACAGCAGCACTGCTCCTCCCCAGGAACGGCTGGGCCACTTCTCAGCCTCGCCTGGGCCAGGAGAAAGGGCCTGTTCTTCAAAACAAACCCTGGATGTTCTCAGACACAAAGAGAGACTCAAGGAGGTTCTGATCCTGAATACCTGAGCACTTTCTTTCCATGCAGATTGATGCCTTTTTCAGCAGCACATCAGATGAATACTTTGACATCACCACCAGAGCACCGCCACCACCTGTGTGAAACTGCCAGAGTTCTCCAGGATGCAAAGGGGAAAGAAAGGAAACATTTGCTGCTTCTTCACTGGTTATTCTTTGTCGTGGCTTTTGTTTTGTTCCACACACAGCCAGCAAAGGGGGGTGAAACTTCATCTCTACCAACACTGATTTCAGTACCAACCAACCAACACTTCCAGGTGGCAGCTTTTGGATCACTTCCAAATCCTCAAAACAAACATTCAAGGCTCAAAACACTTTTACCATCTCAAAGACCGCAGTGATGAACTTCTCGCACTCTTTAAGAACGCCAGTGCAAGTCCTCCCAGGTCAAAGCAGCGCATCACCTAACCCGATTATTCCTCTAATTCTCTTTATATTTAATTCTTGATATTTTATAACATTAATATTTAAATGTGACTCGAATCCCAGTAGGATCTAGTCAACTATTCCACAACGTAGGATTTTTCTCAGTAGCTCTGTGGAGGGGGAAAACACAGTGAGGCCATAAGAAGAAAGACACTGCCTCAGGGAGCTGCACAACCCAGGCATCCTTCACGCTCCCAACAAAGCAGCCCTACTTCCAACTGCTGCCCAAATTTCCCAGAAAGATCAAGATCATCATTAAAAGACTCCTGGTGTTTATACTTAACTCCCAGTGTTTCTTCAGGAACTGGTAAATAAAGATGTATGGCTCGAGTCAATGCCACATATGGAAGCACAGGTGTAAAATAGGAACTTGCTGGGAAGGAAAGTAATTTGTAGACCGCAGTTAAAGTCCTGTTTTTACAGAATTTATCATTACTGGCACTTTCAACCCAAGACTGAGTTAGAAAAAAATAGTCCAGCTGTTGTGTTATCTATAATGAATGCAGCTCTGAATGAACTAAAAGAGCTGTGGCAGAGCTCAAGTACAGCAGCACCAAGAATTATTGAAGATAAATATAGCAGGAATTTCTACTTCAGGACAATTTCCATTTGTGCCTTCCATCAGCCCTTCCCAAACGCAGGGACTCAGGTGGAACACAGAGCCCGAGGCAGCGGGCAGGGTGCCGGCTCCTGTGGCAACAGCCTGCAGGGAAATCAGATTAAGGTGATTAAGGAGCCAGGCCCGGAGCTGGTTCTGTGTCTGCAGATCTGGAGCCACATCAGTGCCGAGCTCTGCTCCTGATCCTGCCCCTGGGAGGAGGCTCCTTCCTTCACCAGGGCCTGAGGAAGGGCAGGGCACCTCAGGGGCACCTACAACACACACGGAGAGGGACTGTTCACAAGGGCTGGAGGGACAGGACAAGGGGAATTGTTTCACACCGACAGAGAGCAGGGTTAGGTGGGATAGTGGGAAGAAATCCTTCCCTGGGAGGGTGGGGAGGGCCTGGCACAGGGTGCCCAGAGAAGCTGTGGCTGCCCCATCCCTGGAAGTGTCCAAGGCCAGGCTTGGAGCACCCTGGGCTAGTGGAAGGTGTCCCTGCCCCTGGCAGGGGATTGAAACGAAATAATCTTTAAGGTCCCTTCCAGCCCAAACCATTCCATGATTCCGTGACCTTGGGAACAGCTATGTCCATTTCACATTTAAGAATTTGGAGGCATGCACGTGTACGCTGGTTAAAACCCCATCAGTCATCAACAAGGAACCAAAGCCTGTTCTATAGAGTTAACACCTAATTAATCTAAAGATAAATCCTAATTAAAAATAATCCCCTGTATATAATATTTACTTTCTGAAGAGGAACAGTGGTTCCAAGATGCCCGGGAAGACTGAATTTCACACAGGGGAGCAGCGGGTGCGTTACCTGAGATCACTGGTCTAACCCAGCCCACAGCAGGAGCCAAACTCCAAACATGAGCATTTAGGACACACACAGCAGCTCCTGTGCTTGTGCTGCCTCCTTGGGCCACTAAAACACCCTCCTGCCACAACCCAGCACCTCCAAAGAAGCCCCCAGAAAGAGAAAACCCCAAACTGCAGCTTTCAGCCTGGCACCTCAAAGTCTTTCTCGGTCACCTGCGTGAATCATTTGTACCGTGGCTGGAACTAAAGTTGCTATTTCTGGCCCAGTTCAGCTGTGTATTTTGTACCACTGGAAAGGCACATGGAGAGTGGCTGTGCTGTTTTGTTGGCTGCACAGTGCTTATTATCCCAGCAGCTAAATGCCTGCTCTAAGTGCATTACAGGAACAATTACACTTTCATGATGGTGACTGCATCACACAGCACAGCTTGTCAAAGTCACAATTTTGATGCAGGTATAAAAAAATAGCTCACAAGAGCCTGCCAGTCTTAAACCTAAAAGCTCAGGCTGAAACATTCATGGCCAAGCCTGAATTTCAGAGAAAGCACAAAAACTACGCCGTGTGCTTGGAAAGAACCATTGTGTACCGTGCACTGTTTGCTGTATCTGGACATTTTATGAAATACTGAAGTTAGAGATGCAAGAAGTTCTCCTGCACATCTCTTAAAAACATTTTTTCCTTCCACAGTTTGTGCCAACTTGTTTTCTATTACAGAACACCCTCTGCTCAGGGCAGTTTTCGAGCTGAGAACATGCAGACTGCCCGGGGTGGAGTCCGTCCCTGGAGGCGTCCAGGGAGCGACTGGACACGGCTCTCAGGGCTCTGGTCTGGTTGGGAAGGTGGGAATCGGTCACAGGTTGGACTCGATTGGTCTCGGAGGTCTTTTCCTACCTCAATGATTCTGTATTTTTCTTACTTTTGTTTCTGAATAATGTTCCTTTTTTTTTTCTTTCTACATGATTCTTCAATTATTAGCCAGACTTTAAAAAATTCTTTTACTTTTCTCCCCCACCACAAAGACACTAAGTTTATTAGTATTACTATTATTATTTCATAGCAGTGAGCAAAGACGCTCTTTTAAAATGTCTTCCTGTATTTCCACCCACTGCAATCTCATTCCTGGACTCGTCAGAGCAGCCAAGTCCCTCTACCTTCTTGGTGATGGATTTCTATTCAAATGCCAGCATGAGCATCGAAGGCATTATGCTCTTTGCTTCCTCTGTCCTGGAGAGAAAACAACATCTGCTTAAGACCCCCAGATCCTGAGTCTGATGGAGCATTGCCACTTCAAAGAACTAAAGATACACAGACTGTTTCACTTCTTCTAAGCCTCTTCCCTTCAGGAGAGGGAAACTGTTACTTCACTGTCTCTATTCCCTTTCCTCCACTGACCATCCCTTCCCCCCCAGTGTTATTTTTCCAGTCCTACTCGCCCACAGCAGACAGATTTCAAGACCTGGAAGTGATACCTCTAAAGAGCAGCTGTGGTCTGCAATCACACACAGAACCTCAGGCAGCAGAGCCCATGAGCCCCCAGAAGAACACAGAGCTCATGGATCCCCCCAACACCGATTCCCAGCTCTGGGGGTGCACCAGCTGTGCCAGCAGACAGGCAGATGCCAGAAACTGATGGAATCAGAGTCACAGAATGGTTTGGGTTGGAAGGGACCCTAAAGATCATCTGGTTCCACTCCTCTGCCAGGGGCAGGGACACCTCCCACTAGCCCAGGGTGCTCCAAGCCCCACCCAACCCGGCCTTGGGCACTTCCAAGGATGAGACAGGCACAGCTTCTCTGGGCACCCTGTGCCAGGGCCTCCCCACCCTCCCAGGGAAGGATTTCTTCCTAATATCCAATCTAACCCTGCTCTCTGTCAGTGTGAAGCCATTCCCTGTGTCCTGCCACTTGTAAAAAGTCTCTCTCCATCTGCCCTGTAGGTTCCCTTCAGGCCCTGCAAGGCCACAGTGAGGTCCCCCAAAGCTTCTCCTCTCCAGGCTGAACAATCCCAGCTCTCCCAGCCTTTGCTCCCAGCAGAGCTGCTCCTTCCCTCTGCTCATCCTGGTGCCTCCTCTGGGCTCTCTCCAACAGCTCCAGGTCCTCCCTGTGCTGGGCCCCAGGGCTGGGGCAGCTCTGCAGGTGGGGTCTCACCTGAGCAGGACAGAGGGGCAGAATCCCAATCCCCTTCCCGCTACCCACGCTGGGGATCAGCCCAGGGCATGGAGGGGTTCTGGGATGGGGCAGGTCCAGCTCTCACCCACCAGCACCCCCAAGTCCTTCTCCCAGGGCTGCTCCATCTGTGCATCTCCAGCCTGTGTTTACAATCCAGCTTGACCATCACGCAAGAGGCAGAAGCACAAAAAAGTGATTATTTTTTAAACTAACAAACATTCTGCATCAACAAATTTTGTAACAACTATGCCCAGATTAATATATTCCTACTAGAAGCACTTTTCTGTATGTTCTGGAACAAAGACGGAGATTTTATTCTTATTTTAGTGCCAAGAGTGGGATGTGCAGCATGTTAAACTCATTAGAACTATATTAACAGACTTCCATTAATTTAAAAAACTTGTTAAAGTTAAAATATTCATAGCATAAACCTTTATTAAAATAACACTGCAGCGTTAGGAGAGTTGTTTGCACACGAGAATCAGTAGTAAAACTAACATTTAAATTTTTTTTTTTTGAGCCATAGATTTCCCCTGAAGCGGAGTGGGGTGAAAGCAGAGACAAAAAACAAAAGCAAAACTAAACAACAATTCAGCTTCCAACCTCCTGCAATATTCTACAGCCCGACAGGATGGCTGCTCCTATATTTTTTTTGTGATAGAGTCTTTTAGACTGAGAGAAAAATGAATTCTGCAGTTTCCAGGGAAAAACAAAAAAGCAACACATGTCTTATGATGAAGGGAATGGTACAGTCTGGTCTACTCTTCACATTGTGAAATTACAATTGTTATACTCTTGTTAGAAATGGGCTCTCTGTACCGAATGCTTCAAAGCCAGCAGCAAATCTAAAAAATGCACCAGTTAAAATTGTCCAAAAAGTAAAAAAAAAAAAAAACAACCCATGGCTTAAGAGTTCAAAACCAGAAGGATTAAAAAAAATAATAATCAGGGAAATGATTATAGCAAGGTCTAAACCTTAAATTTACAATTTTCACAAAACTTTTGGTTTGACTTTCACGCCAATGCCAACTCTCGGGCGCTTCTCACGCAGTGCCAAATCTCCTTATCAAGGTTTGATGTTAAAACATTTAGTTAAGCTTCCCAAACCACGGAGCACGGACATGCAGGCCATGGGAATCCAAACCTGTGGGTTCTCTTATTTATCCCACATTTATCAGTCTATTAGTGGGACAAAAGCTTCTATTTGTTCCCAATTAATTCCTGCTAAAGCCGACAGGACTCTGTCCTTCACAAGGCTGTTTGCCTCTGTCATGATTTAAAAACCACCAGGGGAGGATGTTCGGTGGCCTGATGCCTCTGCTGCAGATTGCTCCTATCAGGGACTACTCCCATCAAACACAGAATAATTCCTTCTTGGCTCAGATAATCTATTGGCTACCGACACTGTCTGAGGTCTCTGAGCTGCTGTTATTTATGCATCTAAAAAGGAATCTCACCGAGACTGCTTTAGCAGGAAAGGTTTCTTGCAGAGCT
This sequence comes from Mohoua ochrocephala, assembly GCA_013398855.1. Lineage (NCBI taxonomy): Eukaryota > Metazoa > Chordata > Aves > Passeriformes > Acanthizidae > Mohoua > Mohoua ochrocephala. The sequence continues at coordinate 19,315 of VZTA01008478.1, read as the reverse complement.
ATCGCACTCAGGGAAGCTGTGGCTGCTCCTGGATCCCTGGCAGTGTCCAAGGCCAGGTTGGACGGGGCTTGGAGCACCCTGGGACAGTGGAAGGTGTCCCTGCCCATGGCAGGGGATGGAAACTAAATAATCTTTAAGGTCCTTTTCAACATAAACCATTCTGGGATCCTATGATTTATTTTCCATAGAAATTCTGACTTCTCATTTAAACTGCCAACAATAAAAATCGATAACATTTCTAATGCACCTGCGTCTGCTCCTCTGTAATTTTTACAATGAAAACACGTTTAATAATAATCATAATTAACCTTCCCCACAAGGATGCTCGGAAGCGACCTTAGAGGCCTTTTAAACGCGATCTTTAACACATTTAGAAGCGTTTGAAAGACAACGCGGGAATCTGGTTCTGTTTCGCATGTTACGTGGAGCATGATTTCAACAAGTCACCCCTCGAGTGGCAGCAACAGAGAGATCACGATCACTTTAAGCGAGAATCGCACATTTCAGCTGGCAGCGCCGAGTGCTCCCAGCCGCTCAGCCTGTTGCACGGGGAAGCCTGAACAAACACCGTGTGCTTTATACCGAGTGTGACAGAGGAACGATCCTGGATCCCGGATCCCTTCCAGCAGCCGGTGCCCTGAGAAATGCCCTGAGAAATGCCGTGGGCTGGCAGGGACAGGGGGAGGGCACCGCAGCGATGCCGCGGGCAGGGAATAACGCCCAGGGTGGGGACCCTGGGGACAAAGGGGGAATAATAAAGATTGGGTTTGAGTTCTCGGTGACACGAGGGGCTTTCGGCGAGGTGCTCCCGGCTCGGAGCCTGCGTGAGCTCTGAGCGGACCCGGAGGGATGTTCGCCCCCCGTGTGGGGACACGCTGAGAGCCGCAGGCGGCCCGGGGAACTCACGGATGTTTTTATAACCCAAATCTGCGGGGACGGGCCGGGAGCAGGAGATGGGAACGCGCTCCGTCCTCCCCTCAGCGCGGGGAACGGGACCCCCCGTGCGCGGGCACCGCCCCGGGCCGGTCCCGACACCCAGGTGGGACAGCCCCCCTGGGGCAAAGCGCTG
>VZTA01008478.1:4482-16483 GCA_013398855.1 Mohoua ochrocephala | reverse complement strand
CGCGGCTCCTGAGGCCGTGCCGGGCTCGAGTCCCGACACCCCGATCCTGCTCCTCTGCGGCCCTGCCATGTACCTGCCCCCTTCATCCATCCATCCATCTTCTACCTGCAGCTCTGTGTTTTTCCTACTGTCTTCAGATACATGCACAACCACCTTTCACAGTGACAGGTGGCTGGCCTGCTTCAGACAGAATTGGAGAAATTATTACTAATAAACATAACAAAAAACAGACCCAGCCGTTCTTATCTTGCTATTTGTAAATAGTACGTCTTCTATTCTTTAAAGAAGTTTTTGCATTTCACCCCATTTCTTCTTTTTTTGCCCCAGAGACTCCATGATGTTTAATTATGGAAACAAGGGAGCAGCCACTCACCTCGGACAACTGAGCCCTTCACAGTAGAAAAATGCTTCCATGATTTCCACTAGGGGAAAAGTAAACTTCCATAAAGTCTCCAGAACAATTTCTTGTGAGGGGCAGAGATGCAGATACTTGCATTTCCTAAACAATACGAACAAAAGCATTTACAAGCATTTGAAATGACCCTGACCTGAACTCTTGCTCTACACATTGTCAGAGTTCATGACTGAAGTCTTCACACCTTGACTGTGGAGTCAGTTTCCTTCACCTTTTTAATTTTTCACCCAAATATATTTCACCACAGGCACAGGTTTTCCATTTCGAGCACAAATTTCTTTCTTTTCTACTTGAACATTCTGTGTTCTCTTCTGCTGTTGGAAAACAAAGACCAGTGCGTGATAAAGGCTCTGGTACCTGCATTGTTTGTTAAACACCAGGGGCTGAATCCCTCTTGTTCTCATTTCCTGCAGCCATGCAAAAAAAAGAAATTATCCCAAGCAGTGTTAATTCCTGGCACACATGGAGCAGACCATTCCACAACCACCACGCAGAGAGAAGGTCACGCACCATCCCCAGAACAGACACAAAACATTCTTCTTTCAGCTTCTTCGGTCATGCCACCACCTGGCATCTGCTTCAGAGGAAATATTAACCACTCTGAAAAAGGGGAATTTCTTTCTGGGAAGCATCTAAGTGAAAATGACTCGATGGCTCCTTGGCATGGAATAGCTCTTTCCATTAAATTCAGCACCAGTGAGACACCCCATGGGAACTCTGTTTTACTTCTCTCTTCTAGAGCAACCGATAGCTTAGAACCTAAAATAGAAAGCTTGTTAAAGACAGTGGTAACACAATAAACGAACAGCACCGTTTGTCACCGAGTGTTTTCTTTTGGGACATTTCACTTCAGGGTAAATATGACAAGCAGATCTTAAAATCTCAAACCTGTCAACGATGTCTTGAAGTATTTCTCTCCCCCTCCTCACACGATGTCAACGTATCTTATTCTCCACACACTTTAAGAGTCAAACAACAACCATAATTTCTATATGATCACTTGGTTTCACTTTTCCCAGGAATTATTTGGCACAGACTGTGTAACGTGATGGTGTACAACATCTTGCACGGTAAAACATGGCTCTTAGACAGTAACATGACAGAAAAATCCACGATTCCAGTCCCAACAGCTGCTGTGCTTATTTGTAATAACGGGCACATTCTTCCTTCTTTTGCAATTCACACTGTCCAGTTTTGGATCACTGCAAGTTACATGTCAGGATCTTGGAATTTCCTGTCTAGTAATGAGTGCTGTCCCACTGAACAAGTTAATGGTGCTATCCAAGAGGGAAAAGCAAATAAAATATTAACCACTCCATTATGTCCTTGTGCATAACAATCAAGGGAATAATTGTGATTTATCTGGACACGAGCTAAGGCAGCATTCAGGAAGCAGCAGTTACATCCTTTGGAGCTACTCCTCAGCAAACCAGATCCATCCCCAACCCCACAGACTCAGCTGGCACCGAGGAGCCTCAGGAACCTCTTGCCTCCGTTGTCATGTGCTTTTTCCCAGGTCTGCAAGTGTCAGGTCAGTACAAAACAACTGTAAATGTTTGCTGTTCAATTCCAGCCATTTGCTCCTATAAATATCCTTCAAATGTGCCAGGGATTAAATCAGCCTCCTGTCAAAATCACTGTGAGGTCTTGATACAGGCAACAAGCTGCCCGTCTAGTCCTGCTACTTAACTTCATTACAATTTATCCACATCGTCTAAACTTCCTCAGCTCGACTTCCAAGTATCCGATGAAACCCACGGAAAAGTAACAGTTAAACATGGCACGAGAACATTTTGTATCAAGCAGAAGATTCGTTTTATTTCCAGGCATGAGAAATTTAAGGCCAGATTTCTCAAGAATACAATTCATTTGGAAAAAAAAAAAAGAAAAAAAAAAATTGCCATCAGCACGTGGTACCACTGTTTCTCCTCTCCTCACACAGTTTATTGCACACATTTTTGTCCAGTGCAAACAGAACAGGGGTGAACAGCACAATGACAGACAACCTAAGACCTGCAAACACAAAGCGTTATTACAGATAAAATGAACAGGAAATGTTGATTCCGTGACCCGTAAAAATAGAAATTTGCATCACATCTGGAGTTAACAGTCAAAAATTGACAGTACCAAAGAGGAGTATAAATTGCATTAGGCACACTGTTAAATGGTATAGTAGGAAAAAATAGAGGACTTTGAAGAAGCCACTTGAAGAGCATTAGAAAGGTTAAGGCATTACTGCAGGCTTCGTATCCCACCAGCTACGGAAAGGGCACCTTTGGGTCACTGGAGTTTCTCATCTCTTCTTCACCTGCAAAGCAAGAGGCAACTTCATTATTCCTCTCCACGGAGACAGTTTGCTAATTGAAGGCCTGGCTGTCAACCACAGCTATTTCCATTCCACAAACGCACCGAGCAGTGGTCAAGAGCTGCAGATAATTCATCTGTGGGGATGTTTTCTTGGCAGTTTCGTTTCTGAAGTTACTGCGAGTAGTTTTAGTTACATTATAAGCTGGTGGAACAACTATTTCCCTCCGATGTTTTCACTGCTCTAACACCATCCAGTGAGCTGGATGACAGCCCTCCTTGCACTTGCACAAAGGCAGCTCCTGCTCTGAGAACACAGACCGTGAATTCACCAAGTAAAGGAGAAAAGGCAGTGTTGGATCACACTTTGGAAGAGTCCACAGCCCGGATTTACCACGGCTACAGAGCTTTGTGTGCTCTTACATGCTGCCATCCAAGCCATTCACTTGGTGAAGTAGCAAATGAATTGCTATAAAATCATCCCTTGGATGGGAGGGAGGCTGCCTGAAAACACAGAGCAAACTTGTGTAATTTGGCACAGCTCAATCAAGTCAGCATACGCAGAGCTCCTCAGCAGAACACGAGGAGCTCACTGGAACATTTTCAGCCTGCTCAGCTGGTAAAGTAAAATGGGTTTGCTTAAGTCATCCTTATTTTTAAGGATCTCTCTCCATTTGGGGAGTTAGCACTTCATTCTCTTTGCATTTTCCATACTAATCCACCCAAACCTCAACTGAAAGGAACAGGAGGCAGAAGCAAGTATAGTACATGTCCCCTGAAAGCTGGAAAAGCACATCTCAAAATCCAGAAATAACTGGATGCTACACCGATGGGAATCCATGCAGTGTCAGAGAGATATCCCGGCTCCCATCAGATGGAATCTCACTCACAGCTCCTGTCTAGTCACAAACTCCACAGGAGCAAGGACAGGACACAGAGCACCTCCCTCAGCCCTGCAACAGCACTCAAGACTGGAGCGCTGCGTCCTGTGACAGCTCGTTTCTAGCAACACAGAGCAGATATTTGAGGATTATTATATGCTCTTACTTTTTTTAATCATTCTTTTTCAGGGACAAGAATCTTAATTTTATTCCAAAAGCAAGCCAATGAAATCAGAGGAAAGGTTAAAACGAACTCCTTCATGTAACACAACATGAGCTATGCAGGGCTGAAATGCTCCATTAATAAGTTTAAAAATGACAGCTCCTCACAAACTCTGCAGTCATCCTCAAACACAAAAGTTCCCTCTCTTCCTTGGGACGAATTTAACTCCAGTTCTCTGGAAAATCCTTCACTGAAATGGAGGGGGAAAGGCCTGATTCTGTTAGCAGGAGTCCAGAGGTTGTGTCTCACCTCCTGCCCGTCCTTGCTGGCTTCAACACGCAGACCACGAAGCCCAATTTTTATGTCCAGATAACTCCATTTCAATTTCAGATCCCAGGCAACTGAATCATCCTATGGGATTCGGGGATCTGTGTGCCCATTACCAAAACACACTGTTCTCTGTTTTAGCTAACTAATTATATGTTAGCACCCAAGCAGTGAAAATGCTCCTAGGAAATTCTGCTTGACTGACTTAGCTAATTACAGGCCTGGAGTTGAAGCAGGGCCAAGTCTACCTTTAGCTTCTGCTTGGTGCTTAAAACGAGCTACAGACACACACACGAGCCCCAGTCCGACAACGTCCCAGCTCACAGGAAGCCTTCTCTGAAACTGGGGAGCTTTGCTTCGGTGCAAGTGTCCAGGACACTTCACAGAAAGCATTTAACAGAGCTACAACATCACCTGCCACTGCCTGCTGCACCAAACCAAGACTGTGTTGTACAAGGACAAAAAGACTGTGTTTAATTATTCAGTTACCAGCTAAAAAACTATCATCGAGGGTGCTCGTTTCCACATTTCCTTCATTTGACCCTTCAATTCCAACTGCTGCCCTCTTGGACAAGCCCAACAGCATTAAGGCACTTTTAGTTCAACGTTTTATTTTTTGCTGGCCCTGTCAAAAGGCCCAGGAACTGCAAGAACCACATTCCAGCAGCACTGCCCTGATAACAACCACCAGGCTCACCTGAGATTAAAGCTGCACACAGGCTGTCATTAAACACAGAATAAACCATCGAGCTGTGAGCTCAGGGCTAGTGAGACGTACTGACAGGAGATAAAGAACCTTCTAATGGCAGTTCCCAGTCCAGCCTCCCAGACGAACGAGGGCAACTCTGTGTTGCCTTGGAAATCGGGACAGGTCTTAGGTGAAATGGTAGCAGGCTTGAGGAGAGGTTTAACAATTGGTAAAGATCAGGAAATCCACTTATGTTAGCTATTAAAAAACACCCCAGCCCAATTATATATATTTTCTTTTGAAGAAATGTTTTGTTCTCCTTATAAATCCCTGAACACAGCACCACGTGACAGGATAGAAAGAAAAATAACTGTCAATAAATAATTCAAGTTTTTCACATATCCAGTCAAGACTAACACCCAAAATGTTTTGTTGCAGCCTGCAGAGAGAGAGATTTCTCCTACAAAAGAGCTGCAGTAGTTTGAGCACACTGCTCACGCTACTGTTCAGTGCCTCCTGAAGCTTTAACACACCAAATAGATCAATAAATCTGATCATACTCACCTCGTCAATGAACTGCAGCACAGCACAGCCATCCTTAAGGCCAGTGATATTTAAGATACCAGATTGTTTCATTGCTTAACTGCGGCCCAAAGAGAGGGTTGAGTTGAGCCAGAATTGCAATCAGCCAACTGCAAGAGAACCCCCCCAACCCAACAGAGACAACATCAGCCAAATGACAGAGCTTGTGACAATGGAAAGGTTGTCCAAACATGAGGACTATCAGAGAAGAAAAGACAGTTTCAGGAAGGTCTAGGTTCAAGTAAAAACTCTACTCCAGCTCATACACAAGGACTAGACACCAGCAGTGAAGTTATGGCACCAAATCATTCTGCAACTGAAATAGATTGTCCTGGTCAATTGAAAGCGACACAAAACCACCTGACAGCATTTCCCTCATACTTCTCTCTTGACAGGAAAGTGTTTTGAGACACATGAAACTCAGCTATTTGGGGGCTCAGAAGATGGAGACATAAAAGAGACAGACCTTTTTTCAGTGCCTTTGAAGCATCCCTTACACAACAACCTCTGAGAAACGTCCTCTCTCTCATCTGTTTTTCAGTGCATGACAACCTGCCCTTGGTATATTTTTCAGAGACTGAACAAAAGTGAATTTAAACCCAGCACAGAGGTCAAGAAACAGGGACCTGAAGCAAAAGGGTACAATGCTATAAGAGCACAAAAAAAAAACCCAGACCAAAAAACAACCCCACAAGAACAACTCCAATATGACAACAAACCCCAGATCATCAGCACGGCAGCCTTGTCACTGGAGCAGAGCACAAACCAACACTGCAGAAGCCACGGCCAGAACTGAGAACAAGAGGAATGTAGTTTGTGGAAAATATCCAGGAAAGCTAAACAGAAATAAATATTCCACTGTTAAAAGATATATTTGCTTTGTAAATGTTACAAGAGTCAGAAAAAGCAATGGATGCTTCCACGGATTTAAATCTATGTTAAATACTAACTATATAAACACATTTAGTGAACACACTGGCTCATCTGTCTGCTATTTCTAGAATGCTTTGTAAGGAGGAGAAAAAGCAGAGCAGCTTTGTAATGGGAGCTGCCACAAATGTATCAGAGTGCTTAGGCAGTCATGGAAAATTCCACACAAACCTTGATGCTCTGACCAGCAAACCAAGTGCAGGTCCGGCTGCAAAACGCCTGGAACAGCCACGGGCAAAAGATGCGGGTCAGACTTCAAGAAAACACATCAATCCTCTTAAAATTGACCAATATTTCTTTGCAATGCCCCTTTCAGTTTTTGCACGGGGTAGAACTCCAGCTAAAACAAGGAGCTGAGCCCGCAGCAGTCCATCAGTCACACAAGCCTTGGAACACGTAGCAGGCTCTACAAAGGAATTAAAACATCAGCGAGACACCACTGAGGGCAGCCAACAACCTTTAGGTTGACACGTTTCTACTTTGCTGTCCAAAGCAGGGACAACGATGTATTTTGAGACCCTGTTAATCACGGTGTTAAATCTACTTAAGGGAAAAAGCAAATCAGCTCTTAAAATTATCCCGGAATTTCTTTTGTGAGGGGTTAATTTTCAGATCCAACAGCCAGATCCAAAGGTGCCAGAGCACTGTGCCATCTGCCTCCAGCATCCTGAAGCAACACAAGTGGGAGGAGGGTAGAACACTAAAAGCCTGTTAAAGCACATTATTCCTTTTGTCACTGCAGAGCAGGAAGGAACTCCACGCACGAATCTCTCACTTCTCGCTGCCTCCCGAGCTCAGACCCAGCATGACTGTGAATTAAATGAGCTGGGAGCACATTCAAAACCTCAACCTATGCAACCAGGCTTTGGGAAAAGCGGTGTGGAGGTTTCAAAAGGCATTTGTTGGGGCCACGCTGGATACCCGAGCTCTGAGCCAGGGTGGCATTAGGGCAGCAGCACATTCCTCCTCCCTGCTCTGCGAGGGTTGAGGAATTTAAAGCAGTTGTTAGGCTACGACTGCCTTGCATTCAAGGTAAGCCATGAAAAAGCTTTTCCCATGTCTTGGCTGAAGTGATGCTGCCTTACACAAGAATCCAGCGTGACAACACCAAACTAAAGGCAGCATTCAGAGTAAAACAAACCTCTGTATCCAAGGTGCAATGTTCCAGAGTTGCTAAATGCAGGTACGGCATTCGAGCCACCCACTGCTCCTCAAATTCCACCAGATCCCACTTAGAACAGTCACTGTTAATTACCCGGCTCAGACAAGGAAATTAAAGTCCCTTCTGTCGCACCAGAAAGATTTTTTTAAAAGGTCTTCCCACCACAACTGCCATCTGTCTGTGCTCGTGTTACAAATGAAGGTCCAAGCACCCTGTCCTCTGTGAGGACATGATGGCACTGCTCAGGAACTGCTTTGTGCACAGCAACATAGATTTAGACTCTGACAGTACCTCACAATATGGTGCAACCTCTAATTTCTGCAGCAGTATCTCCTTAGAGTCTGCCTTCGATTTTATGAGGTTCCTGGGAATGGTTTATTCTTCAAAAGGCTGCTGGGTACAGGATGTGTACACAAATCAGGCACTTACTCATGCAAATATCTTCCACAGAACAACCAAAGGAATCCCATGGAATTAATGAGGTTATTCAAAATTATCACCATTAAATCTAAATACAGAAGAAAGTTGAAATGTGATTGACTTCAATTCAATGAAAATCAATTTGTCAATCAAGTGGTGTTTAATGAAGACAGGAAATGGCTTTTTCCCCTATTTTCAACTGGAAAGGTAACTCCTAGGTATGAAACAGGTCTAGGAGAGACCAAACAGCTCTAGAGAGGAGCACAGGACAGCAGCAGCCACCTGCTAAGGATGCACAAATACCTGGGACAGCAGAAATTATTTTAATCCTAACACATCCAACAAAGAAACAATTCTTTGGGTTTCCTTCAAGACGGGTATGAAAAATTAGTCTCCTTCTTTAATCATTCAAATTTAAGGTCTGAAACGTTTTCAGCGCCTCCTCCCTCAAAAGGAGAAGGACACAAGGACAAACTTCCATATGTTTGGATAAAACAGAGGAACAAAGATTGCACCAGATCTTTTGAGGTCCTTTCTGACCAGCGCTGTTCTACAGTTTTATACAGAATAAATGAACAAATAAAAAGAGAAAAGACTGTGTGATGAGGCAAGTTCTGGCTTGGAACACGGGGAGAAAAATCTGCTTTTTGTTGCATTCTGGCGAGCAGACACTACAAATGCAATTTATGTGGTTGGGTACAATTACTGACGGCTGAAAACATCCTAAGATTTTGCTGCTTCTCCTTTCTCAATGTATAACTGCAGAAAGCCAAAGGAAATTCAGAAAACAAGTTAGAGCCCACAAAACTACCCCCTGGGCATGCAGGAGCAGGTTATAAAACACGATAACGACAATGGGGTTTATAAAGGGTCTGTTTAGATAAAAAAATCAACTAAACTTACAAGGAAATACCACTTTACATTTGAAGAGTTCACAGAATTCAGCCAGAGGTTAAGAAATTCTACAACAAATACGTTTCACATCATAACCCAGAGGAGGCTGCAGATGGCCTCTGCTTCAAGGAAAACTGACCTTCAAACAATAAAGACACCAAACCCTAAGTTTCAAGGGTTTTAGAAGGGTGGGATATTATTTCTGTAGAAAAAAACCCAAGTGAGAACTTTAAATTTAAACAAAACCAAAACAAAGCTCAACCCTCCCCCTAAGAAAAAAACACCAACCAATTTACTATAACATAAATACTGTAACTGAGATTGGAGATGGATTTTTCTAAATATCCACATTCAGTTCCTTTGATTAGCATAAGTGATGCCTGAATAGTTCAAGAAAGGAAATTACTGCTCAGGCTTGAATGGAACTCAAAATAATTTTTATTACAAGTTAACCCTTAAGATCAAAGCAGATTTTTAGCACTTTACTCTCCATAACAAATTCTTTCAAAGTTATTTCGGCACAGTGCTTTTTTTTTTTAACAAGATCAGTCTCTAAGGTCTTTAAAAAGAGAGAGAGAAAAGCACAAGCAAGCTTTGTCTTGCAGCCTGCAGCTACAGCTGGCTTAAATCCTGATAAAAACCATCGTATGAAGAGCTCTCAACAAGTCACTTTGTTACTGCTACTAAATCTCCTACAGAAAGGAGGCAGCCTCAAAATACACTGTGCATTTAAACAGAAATGCTCTTATTATATCAAAGCCTCGCTAAAAAAAACACCATGCAGAAGTTTTTCCGCCCACCACTCGACCAGATTTTGAGAATATATTCAAAGAATCTAAAAGAAAACTGTTCAGTGGGTTTGAATTAGTATTACCTCAGAATTCAATGTGAAGTAGAAAAGGAAAAAGGCAAAAAAAAGTCTAAGAATCAGGGAAATTTTAGAATGGAACAACTATCATCATACTTGTGAGCAAATGAGGCAGCCAACTGGAGAGGAACAGCAAGTCCATGCAGAGCACGTGTCAGCAGACAAAAAGAGGAATTAAAGTTACTTTTAATTCAGTATTTCCCAATGGAAAAACATTTTCTTCAGCACACTGAGGGTCTTTAAAACTCAAAATTCTAAGAGCTGTCAAAGAGTACCACGTGTGTAAATTTCTGTGACACATTCAAAAAGCTTCTAACTGTTCTGAGGCTATGAAAAAGGAACTTGTGATCACAACAGGAGCGGGCCTTGCTCGAGAGGCAGGACATTATTTGTACTTACAACAGGTAGCAGCAAACAGCACAGGTCACCAGCATCGTGTTGATAACGCTGCCAAGAGGAAGCAGAAACAGCTGATCAGGTGTGGTGTTGTGACTGACCACAAGAAAAACCACAAAGGGGAAAAAAAACAACCCCACAGCAAACAAGAACAAGTTTAACTTTGATCATATGAAAGATGACTCAACACGAATGTGCCGGCTCCTTCCAGCTGAGCAAACTGCAGAGGATCAGATCTGCAGGACTGACACAGCTCTGGCAAACAGTTTACCAAAATCACTGTGAACAGCAGCAAAATCTGAGGCAGTGTCCTTCAGAATTCCACTTCCAGGAAATTTCAGTGTCAAATTATCACTTTTAATTTTATATAACGAACGAGGGGTTTACGAACTGAACACAAAATAAAACCTCAAAGCCACGTGAAATGAGCTGTAGCACAAGATTTTCCTTTCTTGGTGAAGCACAGCTGTGTCAGAAACCACAGGAAAGCTGAAGAGAAGGAAGGACCAAGCTCTTGGAACTGAAAATGGTAAAACTGCAGCTACACACACACACACAGATGGGTTTGGAATGGGAGGAGAGGAAATGAGATTCTCTATCAGGCATCTCTGCAGCTCACAGAACTCGGTGGCAAAGTGGAGTGGTTTTTTTTCTTTTTAAATCATAAAAAGGCATTTTCATCTATGTATTTCCTCCCCCAGCTGAGTCACAAAACCTCGTGGTAGGTCAGTAACTTCTGCCCTTTTATGACAAGAACACCATTCAATATTTTTCATCTATCAATACACATCCACTTTGTCAACTTCCAAAGGAGTGCTACCAAGCCAACACAGCCCGAATTAAGCTTCAGCAACTCATCCAGGGAGTCCTCACAGCCACCGACTGGGAGTTTTAACCTGAGCAATGCCAATTCTTAGGGCAGTTAAAAGTTTACACTAATTTCTTTTGTTATTCAGGAACAGGCTTTGCATAGAGAAATTTTGGGTATTTTTCTCGAGAAGATGAGAGGTGAGCAGAGTACAAGGTATTGCTGTAGAAGCAGAGCAGCAATGCTCTACTCGTACTTGTTAAACAATCACATTTTAGAATAATGACAGAACATCTGTTGGTGAGCCACAGAATTCCCACACTTCCATGCCTGGAAGCCGTACTTCCAAGGTGTTTCTGAGGACAGACAAGTCTCCAGGTATAAAACACACATTGGGTTTGAAGGTGAGGCAGGAAATAGCAGAGCTCGAGGAATATTGAGGGTTTAGATAAAGAACTGAGAGAAAAGACAGTTGGTACCTGTGGAGTAGAGGGAGTGTCAGAGAGAGGAAGAGAGATTAAGAAGCCATTATCTCCTAGAGAAAAGAGAAAGACAAAAACTTGTCTGCTTTTTAATCTGAGCAGCCACCACCACTGCAGGAAAAGCCTCTGCTCAGAAGCTCTGCTGTTGTCCTCAGCCACAAGGGCACCGGCACACATTTAACCCAGAACTGAGATCCACTACCGCAACCTTTCCAGTCTCACCCAGTGCGAAGCCAGAGGACGGTGGAGCAAGTTAGGAAAGGTCAAGTAAGGAAACAAAGAGGAAGTTGTTGCTCAAATAGCGCCTGACAATGAACCACCTTGACACAGGACGTTCTGCCCGCAGAGGTTTCACAGAATGGTTTGGACTGCAAAAGACCTTAAACCTCATCTTGTTCCACCCCCTGCCATGGGCAGGGACACCTTCCACTGTCCCAGGTGGCTCCAAGCCCCGTCCAGCCTGGCCTTGGACACTGCCAGGGATCCAGGGGCAGGCACAGCTTCTCTGGGCACCCTGTGCCAGGGCCTCAGGGGAAACCCAAACCCTGAGGGGTTCCGGAGGCGCGGGGGCACCGCCCGGCTCTGGCAGCCCCAGGGGCGGCTGCTCCGCTGCACCTCGGCCGGGCCCAGGCCCGTCCGCGCTGCGCCAGCGCTGCGTCGGGAACCCGCGGGGCTGCGGCG
>VZTA01008477.1:71380-82480 GCA_013398855.1 Mohoua ochrocephala | reverse complement strand
CTGCCCGGCACAGCCGGGAGGGCGGGGGGGCCCAGGCAGCTCGCTCAGGGTGGCCCGAGCGAACTAAAATTAACTGGCTGCTTTCTGAGCAGGCTTTGAAAATGCGAACAGCTGCCTGTGCCCGGAGTTATTAAAAAGGAAGAAAAAAAAACTAGAGTAAGGGAAAAACCCCACAAAACCCAGCACGCGGGTACATTTGCAGCATGATCCTGTTGCGTAGTTGGGATGTTCGTGTCTGTGCGCCATCGCCTCCCCAGCGTGGGGGTTTGATTTGTTATCGCAGCATGACCGTTGCTTTTTGCTGGCAGAATAAACGCTTTATTCATGCAGATCTAAGCCCTAGCTGGGGGAAGGCAGCTTTTTTCCCAAACGTCCAGTGTTACCTAAGCAAAGAGGAGAAATTTTAAATCCCCATTTGCGCTGCTGCGATTCCTTGAGAGACTCGATTAAACAGTGAAAAACCAGGAGTTCCTCTGTGAAAGCACCCTGCCTGCAGGAGAGAAAATGGCATAGGTGGGGAGAGGGCTGTTACTGGCCTGCTAGGCCGAGCAGATCTAGAACTAGACACAAACATACATTTGCTAAGGACGGGGATGTGGGGTTTGCAGCATAGCTGTGTTTTGAGGTGCACTGCCAAAACACGGGGAGCGGGGACCATCCGGCCAATGTGCAGGCAGAGCGTGTCTTCGGCAGCGCAGAAGGGGTGTGCTTGACAAAAGCCCTGCAACAAGGCCTGCTTCTGCTTCACTGGCCCCTGAGAGTTTGTGCTCAAAGACAGGCTCCAGCCAAGTATTATTCAACTTACCCCATCCTTCCCTTTGAGGACGGAGGTCCCCCTGAACTGTAGCACTTAAATTCTTACTTTTACTCCTTTGCTCAGGATTGTGCTTCTGTTAGCAGCTAAGCAAAGACACCAATCTGTGCCGTCCTCCAGGGCGGTTAAAGAGAGCAGGGCTTGGCTCAGGGAGCTCCAAGAGCAATTGTTGGACAAATGTTTTCCATATCCTCTACTGCTCATGAACAATGTGTCCTCATGCCAATAAGACCATGGTGCTGCAGCTTTTGTTACATTTCTTAAGAGAAGTTGACAGTTATAAACAGGCTTGCTAAAATAAATTTACTCCTCTTAATGGAGATGTTTTTAAAAATAATACTGTGCATATAAAAAATACATATGGGAAGAACTATGTAGTCATGGCTGAGACAGTTCCTTCTGCAAAAGAAATGTCTTTTCTACTTTCTCAGTTATAGCTGTTTGAGAGTGCCTTAGAGGAACTTCAGTTTTTCAATTTTTTAGGGCTTGTTAATCTAAATTCCTTGCTTTTCTACACCTAGTGACTAAGCAGGTTTTTGTGATACTTTTCACCTAAATAGCTGCCCAAGGGACAAATTTACATGAATTTGTCTACTCTGTTGTTTGGTTTTTGGCCTCTAGTAGCTTTCAATAAAATTATTCTTTCCACAGTTTTGTTTGGTTTTTTGGGGGGGTTGTTTTTCTGTTGTATGTTTTGTGGTTTTGGGGTTTTTTTGTTGTTGTTTTGTTTTGTTTTTTTGTGTGTGTGTGTGTGTGTGTTTGGGGTTTTTTTGTTTGGCTTGATTTGGTTTGTTTTGGGGGGGTTTGGCTTCCTCCTCCCCCCTCTGCCCCCCAGTCTGTAATAATCACCTTAAAGCCTCTCTTTGTCACTTTGGCTTATATATGACTGTCTTCATCTGCAAAGCACTTTGTGATATTCACTATGAAAAACATTGGATGATATGAGATGTTTCACTGGCAGGCAATGACAATGCGGAGAAAGTAAAGCAACCTCAAACTTTCTGCCCCATGCATTGCTCATTCTGATTTCTGTATGTAAAGAAATGAGTTCAGAGCTAGTAAAATTGTATTGCAAGAAACTGCCTTTCAGCAACGGGGACACAGTGACAGAAACTATTCAGAGTAAGGTGTGTCAAATCAGGTGGCAAGGCTTTAACTGGACATTTATTTACAAGACAGGGCAGATGGCATCAGTGGCTCCCCCAGTTTTCTACTGGTCCCATTTGTTAGAGTCATTCATCCAAACCACGGTGTGAACAAAAAGATGACTAGGATCTCTGATACATGCTATAAAAGCATCCTTTACACTTATGAACATAGTGTAGAATCAAAGTGGGCAAAAGGGGGAAAAAAAGTTAAAAGGTCAGCAGAAAGGAAGAAGGATTATGTCCTAGATTATTTCTTAGGGAGAGAGGAGAGTAAATTTATCACATGGAATGATGCTGCTAGGTCATCCCAGATGGCAGGAATGTGCAACAGGATTTACTAAGATGGATGAAGAAAGTCTCTTGGGCATGTTACCAAATTCCAAGATCTTTTTTCTATTTAGACCCACAGGGAGATGGGAAACAATCACTGAGAGAGGCAATAGCAGTCTCAAAATGGCACACTGTGGTGTAAGAAAACCCCAGACTCCTAAGTCAGTCTAAGACATCCTGACAGCTTTCAGGGGAGAATAAAGAGAAGAAAAGAAAAAAAAAAAGCAGCAAAATTCATGATTCTGGAACACAGGTTACTCCAAAGCATCCAGAACCTCTGTAAGTACCATCAGCTACAGTTCAAACGGCAGCCTGCAAAATTACTTAAATTTCCTCACAGCAGGAGGGATCCTCATCAGCACAGTGAGCACAGCGGCCACCGTCAGCCAGGTTATCGGTCACCCAGAACAAACGCGCTGCACAAGACTTTGCAGCATCCCACGAGTTGTCTGGTGCAACCACAGAGCAGTTCAAAAGGTTTTCTCTAAAAATCTCCTAACTACCGATGTTCTAAGTACACTGCATGGTCTGTCAGCAGTAAACCTTCACAAGCAAAGTCCTGGCAAGTCCTAGATTCCAGAATAAATTTACAGTCTCAGGTGTTGAGACCAACTCTGGAGCTGTCTGACTAGACTGCTGTGCATAGGGAGGAATTGTTAAGAATAAACAATTATCTGTCTTTTTACTAATTTAAAAATAATTCCAGTTCATCTTCCAAGCTAAGTCAAAGTGAGGAGTGGCATCCCTACATGCTGTCTTTTCCTGCTGTTTTAAAGCCTCTTTAGATGGTGCCAATATAATTTTCCTTGTTTCCCATCCCATCTGATAGAAAACTCTTCCCATGGGGGGAGGGAAATCAAAACAAAACACCCCCTCCCTGCCCCACCACTTATTTTGAGTGCCTGAGGGAGAACATTTTCAGATTACCTGTTGCAAGGCTTTCAGTCCTCCTTGCCCTCGGAAGAACAAAGGCCGTTCCTTTCTCCTTCTCCTTTCCACCCACAGAAACTTGCTGGACCTCACCTTCCTTGACGTCCTGCTAACCAGCACTGCCAAAGTCCCGGTGCCACTGCCTGAGCTGTGAGATTTGTCCCAGTTACTTTTAGTAAATAACTTTTATGACGCTTTTAACCTCGACATTTTGAAGCATGCTTACGTACAGCGTTACATGATCAGACAGGCTATTGAGCTAAGAACATCAAAATTTGCACTCCCTAAAGCTTAGTGGAGAAATGCCAGGAGCCTGGGGGAAAATTATGCATTTGCCTATTTTACATAATTATTTGCATAATTAGAAATAAAATAAGTTTACAGTATTATATCTGCTTGCATTTCTATCAGTCTGATAGATTAGTCTAAATTACATCTTGTCGGAGCTCATCAAAGAAATCCAGTCTTTCTGTAGTGAAGCGGGAGAGCCTCATATTTCATGGGCAGGGAGTGGGAAAAGCAAGCCCCTGCCCCCCACCACGGACCCTTGGTTTGAAATTAGACGGGAGACATAAGAAACGGATTGAAAAGAGCATATGGAGGGGGCACAGGTGACAAAAGGAAGGGGATACTGCTGGAGGGGATGTGGCTTCCCACAGCAAGAAAGGTAAAAGCTCTTTGCATCATGGATTTATAAAATAATTATTAGTTTATGAAGGAGTATCCCAAAGGATACAGGGAAGTAGCACTGTCCTCCACATTTATGGTCAGACTGGGGGAAACTTTAGAAAGCATTCACAAGAATGAGCTATCAGGCTGATGATTGCCTTTATCTCTAAGATCCATGAATAAGAAAACAAAACCTGAAGTTGATCTGCTCATCCCCCACTCAGCAGTTCATTGAGGACATCAGTTACATTTTAACCCTTGCACCATACTTTGAAATCCCCTGTTTCTTTAAAGTGAATTTAATCTGCTTTCTCAGAGTTTTAGAGCGGCAAAGGGCCTTTGGTATAGAACCCAGGAAATCCCTCCCTATGTCAGTTTCTTAGGCGAAGTGCCTTTTTAACAAGACAAATTCTCTACTGGCAGCAGTATTATCAGCCAGACCCTGTCACCATTATGTCTGGGTGCAGTATACTGCAGTATGAAGAAGGGAAATTCCAGAAACTTTTGGAAAAGATGTCATTCATGTCTGCAGTCCTCTTTCCATCAGTGAGGAAGATCCTGTTTTGAGAATCCGGATGTAGCATAGGCACATGCAATCTTACTTTCTGATCCTTTAAATCTTAAAAGGTGCTTCCGACCTAGTATGGTGGCTAGACGCTTTCTAGACTGCTGTAGCTGATTTTGACAGACTCTATATACACCGGGATATGTGATTTATCAGCCTGGGCACCACCAGGAGAAGAACTGCTTGGGATGGACCTGCCCCAGGCTCCCTGGGCTGGCCACTTTCTCTTGGTTTCTGCAGGAGTGGCAGTCTCATGGATGCTCCAGCTTTACCCTGAGCTTCTCCCAGTGTCTGTGAAAATGACTCACAGATATGCAAAGGTCTCTAGCAGAGTCACTCCTTGCTTTATAATTCTAAAACTATTAAAGATCCAAAGAAAAATAAATATGGCCTTACCTGCTTGCTCTCATAACCATGCGATGTTTTTTAGGAAGCTGACTAGTGTCTTTGTGGTTGAAGCTCCCCTTCCCAGAACTGGATTCCCTTAGACCTCTTGCCCATGCCATGGGTCCATGACCTAATCTGGACTATCTATCAGACACCCCTTTTCCTCCAAAACCCAGGGATTTTGTTCCTTCTGGGTGATTCTCCCTTCTATAAACCCCCCTTCAGTTTCTGAGGTCAAAGACAGATGCTAACACCTGATCTCTAGGTCCTTCCTGAAGGAGCTGCACAATTACAAAACCCTGCAGAAAAGTCTGCAGAAAACCTAAAAAAATACTGGTTGTCCTTCCTTGGGCCAGACAATTCCATAGAGCTGTCCCATGTGTCAGCTGCCATTAAGGCAACCAGTCTCTTACCAGGGAGCATTTCTGCATGCAGCTCTAGCAGTGTAAGGCCGTTACACCTGAGGTACATAAAACCTTAATGAAAAACGGCCAAGTTTCTCAAGTTTGTGCACAAATTTCCCAGCTCGCTGCAGACAGTGCCACAGTATTTTTGAAAACTGAATTATGTTTTGCTTCTAGGCCCAGGGCTGATGTGGACTTAGTGACTGATTGTTCTGATCACTCTCCTGTTGACACCCTTTGGTTGGGAGGGGTGCTGCAATGCTCAGATGCATTGTGATACGCCTTTTATTGTTTATGCCCGACCTTGGTTTAGTTTTGTCTCTCTATAGATTCATCTATTTGAGGTTACATTTTAAATCTTCTTTAATGCACAGACTGAAGGCTTGTCCTGTTTGAGTTTTCACTTGTTTCAATGGAAATAGCAGGATATTCGTCAAAGCCCCAGTCTCTGTTTGTGTAGGAAGAAGACCTGGATTTAGCCCAAAATAAGAGATGGGAAAGACCCATTGTATCTTTTAGGTCCTGCTATTACATATGATAGTGGTATAATTAGTCTAATTTTAAATGCCCAGAATAATGGGACTCTTGTCATCTCTCTTGGGATGTGGTTCTACCACCTAACAATCATACAGGCAGGAAGCAACTGCCTGATGTTCAAACAAATGGTTTATCTTTGCTTGAGTAAGACTCGCTAAAGATGAGTGCAGCCTCCAGAAACGTGTTGTTTCCAAAGCTTAGAAAACAAGGGAAGAAGAGCTGTTATTCAGTACAGCATCTGCCAGATGCCTAAAGAGGCTAAGGAATTCCTAAGCCTCTGTTTACAAAATCCTGTCTCCTCCCATGAATGCTTAAATTACCAATCACTGCTACCATCCTATGTTTAGGGTGAGATTTCCTTAAGCAACTCCACTTTCAAAATTGGATTGGAAAGAGAAACAAACATTTTAATTACTTTTCCTGCTTCTCAATGGGCTTGCACAAATTAACCCCTGTTCTCCACCATTACATTTGAACTGTTACAAAGAATTATTTCTTCCTTTGGTCCCAGTCATGCCTTGGAGACCCACTTGCCATGGTGGTTCTCTGCTTCGAGGACACTTGAAGGTTTGCTGTGTAGGGCTACTGCCTGCTGCATCCCTGCAAACCCTGGAGATGGATGATGCTGCCATGTGGAGAATTTCCCTTTCCACGGGGCCCCCAGGCTGCAGTGACCAAACAGCATTTCAATGTAGCGATGCTGTTTAAGGGAAAGGGACAGAGGTCTAACATCAATGCTTACAGACAGCTCTCCTGAGAAACTGGGATCCTGAGGTTTGTGGACCAGCATCACATCTCTCTTTTACCTTTTTTTTAATCGCTTGCTTTCAAACTATGATTTCTACCTTGGTGTTAGCCTGCATTGACTGCACTCTCTTGGAGCTGGGACCACTGGTACTGTGACTGGCACTGGAGATATTCGGCTGATTTCCTTCCATGGAGGAAGGGGAACCAGAAAGCAGCACTTCAAATAAGTTCCCTCCTCATGGAGTCTCTGCAGGGAATGAGGGCCCATTTTCTTAATTACATGTTCATTAGTATGTTTAGTGCTCTCCTCCCTCTCTTCCCCCAGCCCTGCCACCTGGGAGTTCCTACTATGTTACTGGAAAGCCACAGAGGTTTATTTAAATACCACATAGTCAGATTGGAATGAAAAGCTATGAAGCTTCCCCTCTTTAATACTTTTTGAAATTATTTATGGGCTATGCTTCTTGCCTACGTAGAAGGTGCCTTCTGAAATTCCTGCAAGTCAATGCAGAAATAGCTGTTTGAATTGAGCAATAATTAGAAGCAGATGGAGCAAAGCAAAGCATCACAGAAATCCCATTCTGCTAAAGAAACACTGCTGTCTGAAATAGATTTCCGCTGCATGTAACATTTTCTCATATGGGCTAAAAAGAAATAACATCATATGTCTGGTTTGCACCTACCAAAGCTGGGAAATTCAAAGTAACATCTGCAATTCTGCTCTGAGTTCAGTCTCAATCTGCATGCCGTTTGCAGCCCCTACATTTGCCTGTGCCACAGTTACAATTTCTTTTCTTTGCTAGACCTTGGAATAATGGGCATTCAGTTACTTTTTGTGAATGTGTGTATATTTGTTTTGGGGTTTTATTTTCCTCAGTCTTTGGGGGATTTTGGTGGTTGTTTTGTTGTTTGGGGTTTTTGTTTTGTTTTGTTTTGTTTGTTTTTAAATTATTTAAAATTCTAGGAAAATGTTTGTGACTTAAAACACATTACAGTATTTAGTAATCCACAGACTCAGTCTGGGGAAGGTACTCAGAGCTCTCAAATCCTAATTTGCTGCCAAATTCTTATGTGCTTTATGTAGTGGATTGTTTCACTCCTGACTTCTAAAAATAACACATCCTGCTCTCATTGCTCCCGCAGATCATCTCCTTAAGTTTAGAGGTAACTGAAAACTCACAGCATCTCAAAGACAGCTGTACAGCTCTCAAGCTCAAATTTTAACTCTGTTTCTCGTTTGCTTTCCTTACATGAGTGCAGCTGGATGCTGTTTGCTGAGGGGCTTTTGTTGAACCACATTGTTGGGGTGAGCTGATTTTCTTTCAATGATTATAGCTTATTGACCTGATAGAAAGCCATAAAGTCATATTTTAGTCAGCTGCTGCACGTGCCCAGTAAAGCTTGATTTTAGTGGTGGACTTGTTCATAATTACGTTGAAATTTTCAATAGGCAGGGATCCATACTACGAGGTAAGGGAATCTTTACGAGCCATTTTGGAAAGCAATAGTTTTAAAATTGCAAAGATACACACTCACTGTCTCTGAAAACATTAATATTGTAGCACTCCAAGGTGTTCTAAACTTGTGCTACTCGAGAGCGTTTACAAACAGGCTTGAGGGTTTCGCCTGGAGCAAAAGTTACTCCTAGGAAAAAAAAAATCGGATTTTGAAGGAAATCATAAAGGTTGGCAGGTTGCTGCTTCCTTTCTGACGTGAGTGGGCAGGCGTGTGCTGGTCCCAGCGAGGCCGCGGCGAGAGCCTGTCCCGCAGTGCTGATCCTGAGAGCCTGTCCCGCAGTGCTGCTCCCAGGAGCCTGTCCCGCAGTGCTGATCCTGAGAGCCTGTCCCGCAGTGCTGTCCCAGGAGCCTGTCCCGCAGTGCTGATCCTGAGAGCCTGTCCCGCAGTGCTGTCCCAGGAGCCTGTCCCGCAGTGCTGATCCTGAGAGCCTGTCCCGCAGTGCTGTCCCAGGAGCCTGTCCCGCAGTGCTGATCCTGAGAGCCTGTCCCGCAGTGCTGTCCCAGGAGCCTGTCCCGCAGTGCTGATCCTGAGAGCCTGTCCCGCAGTGCTGTCCCAGGAGCCTGTCCCGCAGTGCTGATCCTGAGAGCCTGTCCCGCAGTGCTGTCCCAGGAGCCTGTCCCGCAGTGCTGATCCTGAGAGCCTGTCCCGCAGTGCTGTCCCAGGAGCCTGTCCCGCAGTGCTGATCCTGAGAGCCTGTCCCGCAGTGCTGTCCCAGGAGCCTGTCCCGCAGTGCTGATCCTGAGAGCCTGTCCCGCAGTGCTGTCCCAGGAGCCTGTCCCGCAGTGCTGATCCTGAGAGCCTGTCCCGCAGTGCTGTCCCAGGAGCCTGTCCCGCAGTGCTGATCCTNTGAGCACGTCGGGCGGGGGCTGGTCCCGCCCGTGGGGCGAGGAGCGAGCGTCGCGGCCAGACCTGTGCCGTAGGAAGTGTTGCTGGGAACAGCAATAGGTGGCATCCCTCTGTTTGACCCGGCCTCCCAGCTCCGTGCTGCTGTAGGTGCAGGATTTTGCCTGGGGTGTGAAAACTGAAATTCCAGCTGCTGATAGCTATTAAAGTGCAACTGCTGAAGCAGAAATGTTAATGCTGGTGTCTTTGCCAAACTCCTACTGGTTTATTTTCATAAAGGCTGTTGCTGGTGGGGGAGGATAATGTAGGGAAACGAGGTCTAATATTAAAATAATTGCTTTCTGGGCAAAGCAAACAAGTCCTCCTGTAGCATCCTAGAAGCTGCCCCACATGATGTGTTGGGTGATGGTGAAGGAGTGCTGATCCTGGAAACTCTTTATGGACATTGACAGTATTTTTTTAAGGTTGCTGATCTGTGGGAATTTGTGAGGTGCTATAAGTTGGTTTTACCTGAATTTGAATGAGGCAGCATCACACCCGTGGCTTCTGGTTCGGGAGACAGTAGGCTTTTAAAGTGCACCACTGTTATAATTGTTATTATCCAAGTGCAGTGTAATCCTTGGTGCTTTCCTAGGCACAACAGTAAAGGCATTTTCTGCCCAGCGAGATCTTATTCATGCGAGCTGTAGTAGAGAAGGATGATGACTCATGACCCAGCCTGGGGAAAGATGGAGTGGTGACTGTCCCCAGACATCCCCTGCCCTGTGCCAGAGATCGCTTCCTGCAGGGCAAGGACATCTGTGCTCAACTCAGAGCCATTGTTGGACTGCTGTTGCGTGCCTCACTGTATTGGAGCAGTTCAGATTTGGCACCGGGTTACTTGCCTTCTTTGAGCTGCAAACTGAGGTGATTCCTGGAACCACATTACTTTTGGCCCAGAGATCCCTGCATGAGGGGCAGCCACTTGGAGGAGAGCAGCAGGGCAGGGCAAGGCGGTGGGAGCTGCTGCAGCCATCTGATTTTCATCTGTTTCTGTGACTCAATTCTCTCCCTGACCACAAGGGTCAGCTCTTTGTGAGTAAAGTCTATAGGCGTTGCTCCCTAGATATTACGCAGATATGGTGAGTTTGGGCTCTCCAAAGCAACCTGAGCAGCTGAATAATAGCTACTCACCAGACTCCAAATTTGCCAAACAGTTTTCCAGAGAAGCGCTCTGTTTTCCAAGAATGTCTAGGGTAGTTGTGCTTAAAACAGCAAAGATCTAAAGATTAGATTTGCTTCAAAAGCATATCTTAAAACTGATCCGTTTTTGTCGTTGTTTGGTTTTTTTAGCTAGACCAACTCTTCCTTTAAGATGCTCTCAGATTCCGGGTGCCCACCACCAGGGCTGTGGGTGGCGAGGAGACCCAGGCCACTTCCGAGCTTCTTCAGAGGCACTTACCCGCTCCAGGGAAGCTGCAACTGAAGCCAGGCAGCTGAGAGAGCCAGCACAAATGGTATTTTGCTAAATAATTCCCTAGGGTTTGAGGGCTTCTTTCCTAACAGGGCCGGCTAAAAAAATCCAAGAACTGGCATGAGGGTTGTATAAAAATTCATTGTTGCTTTTGTCCATCTTTAAAAGTATTGATTTAAAAACTACATCTTTTTCACTACATTTTTATCAAAATCACTTTTGAAAAGAATTGCTTGTTGAAAGCCTTTTCAAGAAAATTCAGTTTACTGGTAGTATTTGAAGTCATCTGTTTTTCAAACATGATGAAAAAATTACAATTGGGATAGGAGCTCATGTGGAAGCATCATGGGAGAAAACCCAAAATGTTTCTGAAAAATAGTTGAAAAGAGGCTGTATGTGACAGTCTGTTCCTGTTCACTAGCATACAGCTAAAAGAAAAATCAGGTCCATTTTTAATGTAAAAATGCCCAAGCGTTTGCCTCTATAAACAGAAACAAAACCAAAAGCCGGGTAAACCCAAATTGTATAGCCACGGAGCCCAAGCACCCCCTTGCCTAGAGGAGGAATTAGTGGCTTGCATAATCAAGCCTGGGGAGCTCATTTTGTCATGCTCAAAGGGCCACAGTGGTGCAACAGTAGGGGTGGAGGGATCAGCAAGCACCAACAATGAATTCCCTTCATTTTTCCATTTTAAGACCTGAGCAGAGGAAATGCAAAGCTCTTCTTTTTTGCTCTCTCCTTCCCCCCCCCCGCCC
>VZTA01008477.1:18500-71230 GCA_013398855.1 Mohoua ochrocephala | reverse complement strand
CCTGTATCTATGACAGCTCAGGCAAGGAGAATAGCGTGAAAGGATCCGCTGGCAGCAATTTGAAACTGTCCCCTTCCTGACTTGGAGGCTTTGACTGATGGTGCAGCTTTGTGCAGCCATATGGTCGAACATCTTGAAGGGCCGGCAAAGAGATGCTGGTGCCAGCGCTGGGAAGGGGAACCAAGTCATTATTGGAAACCAGATCTCGGAGAGAGGAGTCATTAATACAAAATTTTGCTTCATGCTTGACTGTTCTCTCTGTACGTGGGACCCAGCGTGGCACTGCAGGAAGGCAAGGCCTTGCCTGGCTGCCAGGCACAGCTGTGCCGAGCCACGGTTAGAAGGAAAAGCTTTTTCCTCAGTGCTTAGTGCACAGTGTAGTCTCTTCACAGTGCAGCATTTCCCTCTTTGCACACACTCGTTCACAGCCTCCCTCTTTTTATTTACCCAGACCCAAATTTGGCTTTGTTACAAGCTGCCACATTGGTTCTCCCTATATTGCAGTACCAGGAGGATAAGGTTTGTTCTTCCCAGGCTGCAACTGAGACCCAAGGAGAGCAGAGGTCCCTGACCAGGGCCCCTGGCAGCACTGGTGCCCATTAATGTAAAGCAGCACCAGGGCCAGAAGATAAGAATTGTAATGACCACCGTGGGCTCCTGCTTTCCCTTTTATTACTTGGTACATTACATTTGTTTCCAGCAGAGAAGAGTTTATGTGTGTGTGGCTGCACTGGTTGTGTTGGACTGAGCTCCCTACATGGTTATGTGGATGGACTCCAGGGACAGAGCTGCACTTCCCCTTAATAAGCTCCTCGCACCACATTAAAGATAAAAGGGGAAGGGAAATATTTATATTCTGACAAAGCAGCTCTTCCCTTCAGGCTCTTGTTTTATTTATTAGCTTGCTCTGTCCCTCTCTTGCAGTTTTTTCTCTCTGTTTCAGTGCCTGTGCTGTCTTTTTCTCCTTTATTCACTAATTTCGTCCCTGGGAGACAGTGACAGCGAAACTTAAGAATCGCTGCCCAAGACATCAGATTGAAATTGTGTAATTCCCAGTTGATAACTACAACTCTCCCCCCATCTTTGTTTTTTAACACAAAGTAATGATTTATGGTGCTTAAACAATTGAATACATTATATCTGGTTTACTCCAATTGCTTTAGATGAAACTGTAGAAATGAGGTGAGTTGGGTTTCTGATGGTTGTTGTTATTTGTTTGTTTTTTATACATTGCAACACAGATGCTGAATATCCTCCCTTGTTTGTGCAGGCAGTGGAAACCACTATCATTCTTGTCTGGAGAAGCCTTACTGAGGCATGACACAGCTACACAGAGACCTTTCTAACCTCATTCATCAAATGCTTCCTTTCCTCTGAGGCCTTATCCTGGGGGACCATTCATTTCCTTCAACTACTATGCCATACAAAAGGAATCTTGGGTAGGTTCCTGCATCTCAGTCTAGCTCTGAATTTGTACAAAGGTTCAAGAAGACTAGCAAAGTGTGGTATTCTTGTCTTCTGCTTCTTTGGCTCCTTCTCATACATTACAGAAAATCATGATCTAACTTACAATGCCAGGGGACACCAATGTCCATGTTATAATTATTTTCAGAGATATATGTTTTGCGATACAATCAAGTAGCCGTCTGCTAAGAGTGAGGCAGCAAAATTAAAGACTTGGTGCCCATAAGCTTCATCTCTCTGACGCTGTTATGCTTCTGCCTGTTGTCGTAGAACTGCAAAATATCTGCAAAGCACAGCCTTTACACCGCCAGATTAAGTGGTGTAAGCTGCAAACTGCCGGATGAATGAACTGTAGCTGGTTGGGGGAGCCGACTGGTTTTTACCGTTCACGACGCCGCCCTCCCAAAAATACCACAACTCCGTTTCCAGACCGATCAGGAAGGTAAAAGAATTTGTTAATTGATTTTTCTCCTTCCCATATCAATTAATGGAGCCAATCTAGGGAGATGTGTGCTCTTCTTTCTTAGTTAATTAATCCTTTTCCTTTATCTTCACAAATAACGGCAATAAAGCAATTAGCAAAGGATTTACAGGGTGTGGAGTAGTGAGAGATTCCTCTGGCCCCTCTGCAGCTCAAGCTGTTCAGCAGTGCTGCAATTCAGGCTCTCTCTAAAGGGATTTGTGTCCCCCACCCTCTGCGGTGTGGCTGCTGAAAGCCCAGCCTCCTCAAGATGTGAAATCCCCAGCTCGCCTTCCCCTAAGGGAGAATTAACAGCTTCGGTGCCAGTCACCGGGACAATGGCACCAGCCCTCAGACGTGACAGGCAGCGGCTGCTGGTGGCACTACTGTCTCCATAGCCCCTAAGCCCGTGGCTCCCAGGAAGGTGCAACGGGGCAGAGAGTGCTGAGCAACCCTATCCCCTCAATCCTGCTGGAGCAGCAGGCTCCTCTCCCTCCCTCCCCTGTCCTGGCCTTGTCCCACCACTCCAGGCCATACACAGGCTCTGCCTCTACGAAAGCCCTCAGCGAGTGGTTCAGTTCTCCCAGCCACTAGAAGAGGAACCTACCTAGGCTGTAAACGCTGCAGGAGAGAAACATACATGAGGAGCGAGCTGCCTCTCCTCTCTGTGACAGAGAGGTGTTGAATGGGTTTTGCCATTCTCCCCAGATGTTAGGGCTCACCTGAACAGCTGTCTCCAAGCTCCCTGACACAGCTGCCTGGATGGTGGATGCCTTTTGTGGAAAAGACAGCAGCTGCACAGCGGGGTTGCACTGGTGGAGAGAGCAGCATCTCCCTATGGGCCATTCACACCCTGACAAGGCATCTGTCCCCGAGCTCATCTGCTCAAGATAGCCTTTGTCAGCAACTCTCCTAGGTTGTTTCCTTCCCTTGGAGCGTGTAGCTGAGTCCTGGTCACCTTTGTTCAAGGCAGCAATGAAGACCATACAGATTCCAGTCTCAGAGTAGAATAAGGGCACTACTGACAATTTATAATTTGAAATGTTCATGTGTCGGGTGGTTAAGCCAAGGCAAAGCTCAAGGATTTCAAGTATTTATTAGGCATTGCTGGGAAGCCAGTGTTTTGTCATTTCTCAGTGCGTTAAGGGTGTTGTGACCTGCTTCTGCCCGCTTACCCTCACACTCCTGTGCAGGACTTGGCACAGAGGATGTGAGAGTTGGCCCCGCAGCTGGTAGGACAGCACCCTTTGCTGGTTTTGACAATTTAATTTAGTGGTTCTGAATAGTCGTTTCTTATTATTTGTCTATAAATAGGATCATAGAATCCTTTAGGTTGGAAAAGCATTTTAAGATCCTTGAGTTCAACCATTACCCTGGCACTACCAAGTCCACTGCTAAACCACATCTTAAAGTGCCACATCTACATGTCTTTTAAATGCCTCCAGGGATAATGACTCCACCACTTCCCTGGGCAGCCTGTTCCAATGCTTGATAACCCTGTCAGCAAAGAAATTTTTCCTGATATCCAACCTAAACCTTCTGGTGCAACTAATGTTATTAGTCAAAGAGTAAGTTGGCTGATAATATCTCATTTACGAGAAGCTTTACAGAGTATTATTTTTTCCTGCTGCTTAAGGATATTACCGGCACATAAGAATAAGCAACAGGTCCTGGAGCACTGCAGCAAGAACCATCCACGTGTTCAACCTCCTCCTTCCTGCCCACAGTTTCCCCTCTGCCTTCCCGTTAGCAGCAGTGGTGTGTTGCTGGAAGGCCCATTTCCACCCTCCTTCTGAAGGCACAAAGAGCTGGAGATGAAAACCTCCCTCTTCTGTGCTCCTAGCTATGGAAAGTGGGAGCCCTTCTGGCTCCCTGAAAGACACAGTGGCCTCAGAAGGGCAAGCAGATCATCACAGCCCTGCGTACAGTGGTCAGTGAAGTGGTGCCTCCTGCACAAGAGCCCTGAGGGAACAAGCACTTGGCTCTGAGCACCACCACCCCTTGCAGGCCCTCAAGCTTTCAAGAGAAAAAGAGAAAAAAGGTCCCATCCTAATGTGTGAATTATCTGCAGCCATACTGTCAGCCAGTGGCCCCTGGTAGGTCTTAGACTAGATACTGAAAAATGAAGCAACTGACTGCAAGAACCTAAAGAAATTGTCTGTGGGTGAAGGAATGTGTTCAGGCAGGATAGTGCCCAGCCATCCTCCAGCCAAGGTGTTTTCCCTCAGTGAAAGGTGTGGCAGGGGTTGCAAAACGTTTGGTTGCCCCTCAGCCTCCTGTAACCATCCCAGCCAGCCTGGTTACTCTGTGCTGCTGTTGTGTGTCCTGCAGGTTTTGTGAACTGCCCAAAATTTGTGAAAATGTTGGCGAGTTCTAGAAAGCATATTCTGCTCTGGGCTGCTTCATCAGACTAATTCCCTACCTCCCAACTTAGGCTCCACGAGAACAATATTTTGATGTAATATACATGATTTTAACTACACGGCCGTTAAATATTTCTGGCTTGGGTCAATCCCTCTGTCACTGTGGGGAAAAGCGTCTTGTTTTTTTTATTATTATGTTGCTGGCTTGCTTGCTTGCTTGCTCACTGCTGCTGTGCCTATCTCTTATTTTCAAACGTAAACTTGCTATGCCACTATCAAGTGCCAGTGAAGAGATGTGGATGTTCTGTGTGACAGCGTTTATATAGTAGATGCATATTTGTCCTTAAGGCGAGATGCAGTGTTTCATCCCGAGGGAAAGAAGAATGACCTTTAGTCTGTCTGGATATTTTACAGTGTGTCCTTCCTTTTCTGTTTCCTGTGAGGTTAAAGACCTGCTGGTGATGATTAAAAGTACTGCAGTTTCTTCTCTCTCTAAATAGTTTTTTTGAGTTATTTCAGAAGCAAGAAAGAGGCTAGAAAGGTTTAGTTGCATCTTCCTTTTCACCCTGATGTCCACCAAAAATCAGATTCTGCCGCATTTTACTTTCTAACAAAAGTAAAACTTGGTAACCTTTTCTTTCTGTTCATATCCAGCAGCTGAACATCCCCTACCCCTCCCAAACAGATTCCCAGAAGGATATTCTTTGCAGCCTTCATACCAAGCTAGCTTTCATGGTGCCAGCATGGGGTCTCTAGACTGAAGCTTCTGGCACTTCTGGGTCCACATATATTAGCACTGTAGCTGGTAGGACCCAAGTGTAGAAATGTATTCCTAATTATAGCAGAAATGGTGGCTGGGGTTCATATCAGATCTTTTTCCTTGGGCTCTTTTTCTAGTCCAGAACTGCTATATGTCTTACTGCAGAATGCTGGCAAAGATATTGTCAAGAAAAAAACATAACAAGGTAGTGCCAGATCCTCTGTGATTGCACAGATGGTCTGCACGTGCACCACAAGCCCAGTGCTTTGGGAAACATTGAATTTATTCTGCTCTGGCTTCACAGCTGATTCCAACTTGCACCACAAGCCCCTCTGACACTTCCAGGAAGTGTTGGACTCGCTTGCAGGGTCTCCACAGCTGATCTGTGCAGACGCTGTGGAAATGTCTGGGGTTTTTGGACACTGAGTAACCTGGGGTTGCTACCACATAGTAGTTCCAGCTGGGCCATTGGACTTCCAGAAATCCCACATAAATGTAAAGAAGGTCCTCTGAGTCTCCCTTCCTTCCAGACAAAATCTATGGGCAGAAGAGGGCATGTCCAATTAAACCCAGACATGTTAGCCTTGCTCTGATCTGTTTGCTGGATGTCTGCAAGATGCAGAGAGATCAGGCAGAAGATGAATGGTGTGGCAGTCTAAAACCACGCTTTGCTGTGAGTAATGTTAGCATATTGATGCAGCCTTTCATTCTCAGTGTTTGTCAAAAGTAATTAGCGTAAAGGTCTCCACAGGATCAACATTTGAAATGCTTTTTCCACTCCATATTCTCTTTTCCCCCAGTTTATAGTCTCCTCTTAAGTCACCGTGTTTGCTTAGTGGCAAATTTGTATGTAGAAGTTCCATTTCTTTGCATCCATTCTGGCTTCACGATGTCTGGGACTCTGAATTCTCTTACTGCATATGGTGAGTTCCGTGTAGCCGGGAGATTGGATCCGGTCAACCATCCAGCATCCCAGCACTGAAACTTCCCTAAATGAGAAGGAGGTTAAAAAAAAAAAAAAAAAAGCTGTCACCTGTCCTGGGCTCCAGGGTAGGGCTTTTGGCTACTCAGTCAGAAGGCACTGAAGGAATCTCATTGGGCTACAGAGTGGCTGCTGGAATTGCAAATCGAACAACAATAACAAAAAAATCAACATTTCCAGCCCGTTCTCATTCTGCAGTCAGCCTGCAGCCCCGCACAGCAACTCGGCTGCCTGGAGACAGGGCATTCCTACAGGCTCCCCAAAGTCCTAGCTTCAAACTAGGAGGGGTGAATACCTTCCCAGGACTGGAATGCCCTGCTCTTAGTTCATGTCCCCTCCAATAAGTGGTGACATACCACCCGCCCAAATGAAAAAATCTTGCCTGGAAATATGTCAAAGAAGAATTTCCTGGTTTAAATGCCTCTGGAAGTCGCTGCTCTTCTACATTCGACATTCAAATTGCAGCTGGGGCTTTCAAAAAACACGACTCGAATAAACAGCTAGGGGTCATCCAGAAAGGGAGGGCCTGGCTTTGTGGCTGCTGCCCAGAGCTGGGGTGGGGAGAACTGGGGTGCCCTAGCTCGTCCTTCCTGCCAGAGTGCTGCCAAAGAGGCCTCTGACCCAGACCCCTCCAATGGCACTGAGGAATGTACCACCTTAAGTCTCTCTGAGACAGAGAAAAATCACATTCCAAAACTTAGATTAATTAGTGATCAGGCTGGAAAGGGATTCTGCCTTCACTGTGTTCCTTCCTCTCTCTATGCAGCTCTGTTCAGATGTAAACATTACTTTCTGGTGGAGTTTTGGCTGGCTTCATTCTGTACCTGAATCTTTCACTCACCCTCCCTTTCATCCCTGAAGATGGCTACTCTCAGATCATGAACGTGCTGCTTTAGGACAATGGAAATAGGGCCTTTTGTTTCTCAGCTCTTCCTCTCTGTAAGAAGGGCAGAGGTATCTGTGGGCAGGAAAAGATGGAGAAGCAAGCAGTTCACTGGAGATCGCCTTCCAATCAGAAAATCAAAGTGCTTAGCTAGAGCCCAGCCTCTTACAGAAATATGAGGAATTAGGATAAAGCAAAATCTGAATTCCTCTTTCATCTTTGTGTAAAATTGGTATTAAGAATTTACCTGTCTTAACTGCATTTTGTAGGGACAGCTATGTAAAAGTTGCATTATGTTCTCCAGAGCACATTTTTACATTTTTACATTGCTGGTGAGTGGCCGAGTCCATGACATGCAAAGCCCTGGCTGTGCTTGTTGAAATCAGCCGGGCACGCAGCTTTTCTGCACGGAAGAGAGGGAGGCTCTTCAGTATCGAGACATACAGTCTCATGTAAATGAAGAAATTGTATGTAGCTTAATAGGATCATGTCCCTAGCTCCCTGGGACTGAAAGGAAAAGGAGTATTATTTTTTTACCCTTCACCATGTTTTAACAGGTCTCTTACGTGGCTGCCATTCTATTGCCTTCTGTCACTGAAATTAAGCTGCTGAAATCCATGATATAAACCTGTACGTACCTCTGCTATAGCATGCAATGTCCCAGCCTTCTAAAAGCAGTATACCAGGGAAGATACAGTATAATAATGCAGTAAATATAGGTCAGCTTCAGTAGATTGTAGCTTTTAGCAACTGGAACAATCCTATACACAAAAAAGGAAAGAAAATTCCCAATGTGGGCATCAGATCTGTTCACGTGATGTGAAACACACATGCTTGAACTGTATAAACACACAAAATAGTGAGGCTATGATGAAGAGCTACATAATAGCTGAGGAATTATTTGCAGTATTTTGTATTAAATTGATAACTGAAGCTAACTGAATTTTCCAGGATGTCTTTATTATCCCATTTATGTAATAACAGTTGGAAGAAAATTCTCTGCCTTCCAGAAGAACTGTTCTGTCTCTGGTGCAGAGTGTTTTACTTTTCACACGTAAAGCCTGACATTGACAAGTGACTTTTTTCTGAGTTATGAGAGGGACAAAAAACAACCATTTTGTTTGAGTGTGGGCTTGAATGAACTGATCAGCTGTCTGAATTACTTCAGGTTCCACAGCACCAGAACCCATCAAAGACTTCTCCAAGCTGATTTTGAAATCAACTTTTAAAAACACTTGGAATATCACCTTTTCCTTCTTATTCTGCGGCAAAATGATAATGTTCCATTGTCAATCAAACAGAAAATACACAGCAAAACTGTAATTTTAATAAATTCATTCAGGATTGGCTAAACATGAAAAGCCAATAAGAGTGCATTAGCTGTTTTCATAATATGACCAGAGCCTTGTGGGTTTGTTTAAGTGAAAACTTTTGTATCACATCAGTTCTTTGTTCAGTCTATAGTTTGGAAATTAATCTCTAATGAGTGTCTAATCTGCTGCACTTTTCCTCATAACTTCGTATGAACACTGATTTATTTATTGTACTTTGGCTCTAATAATTTGCTGTGAGCTGGAATCACAGCTCTGGAACTATTCATTAGGGAACAGTGAACACTTGGCATCTTTTGAGTCAGTCAGGCTGTGTCTGAAGTTATTTACTACAACATGGGTGGATCAGTACCCTGAAGCTACTTGGTGCCAAAACCCCGACATCTGACCTGTTGGCAGTTTGGGAGCTTTTCTTTGGACCAGGTGGTCTGGTTGCTTGAACCAAATGTTCCCACCAGGGATGTGTTTTGAAGCTCTCCAAAGAACCATGCATTGACTCAGACTCCCAGGTCTCCATTATGGACTGGAGCTCGTTAGGTTGTGCGTCCAAAGCAGCTCTGGCTTAGCATTCTCCCCAAGCAGTTGGGCTGGTGCACATGAAAACTACTCTGCAAAGTAAAACCATTCCAGCCATAACTGTGGATGATCAGGGGATTTGCATTTGCTGCTCTGGACCACCATACAAACATAGACACTGGAATATAAATAAAATACAGAAAAAGATTTTTCCATTTTTCTTTTACCCAAAAGCTGTTTTGTTTTGTTGGTCGGTTGGTCGGTCAGTCGGTCGGTTGGTTGGTTGGTGGTTTTTGATATACCATTGCAAGGGGTTTTTTTTCTGAGAATAGTTCCTTAGTGGCACGTAGTCAGTGTTGAAAATGAAAATTTCCACACGGGCCATATTCACAAAAGAAGCTTGATGGCTAGTTTTTAAGGAGTCAGCATCTCTAGCTGGATCCAGATACCCAGCCATTCGGATTTTACTTAGTCATGCGCCCAAGACAGCCCCCTTGGTTCATTGCACTGAGCTCTTTCACCTCACTGCCACTCACACTACATACTTGAGTAGAGCTTGATAAGGATCTTGTCTGGCCACAAGTCCCATGTAAATATATATTTTTTTGTCTGTGTGTATTTATATTGTTAGTAAGAGTTCAGTCTGCTTTGATGATGGTCAGTAAGAAATTTTTCCACCACAATAGGGTTTGAATCAGATCTCATGCCTTGGTTCATGTGCCTGCCTGATTTACCAGCTTGTTTAGGCCAGCCTTGTTTGGGTTAACCTAATCTGCCTCCCCTGGCTAGAGGCTGGACCACCATCTGTCAGGATGGGTTCAGTATCCTGCTCAAGTTGTGTTGCCTATGATTACATACAGAGTCCTAAACAATGGTCTATTATCTCTTTGTCTTGCCTTTTGAATTTCTGCAATTCTTTGTTGGTGATAATTCTTGCAGAACACCACAGCTTTTTTCACCTGGAAGGAGTCTTCCATGGCAGCACCCTCTTTCCCAGGAAGACTTGGGTACTTGGAGGCAGCCTGAGCACAACAGACAACAGCATTCCTGAGAATTTGTTTCAAGTTTCCAAGGTTTCTGTTCTGAACAAGTACAAGAATTGAACATTTCTCCTGAGACTTCTTTCATGCATGGTCACCAAAACCATCACCCTTTCCCATCAGAGGGAGTTTTCCTTTGAGCCCGAGAAACAAAATAAAAGCTGCCGCTCTTGTTCACACAGCTCTGGTAGAATTCACCCTCCTCAGCCCCGTGTCTCTCTCGTTTTTAGCAGCACCCAGTTCTTGCTTCTTCAAACTCAGCTCACGTATTTGATTTTATCAGATGTTCTCCTAATTGTGTCATTTTCAGAAATATTGGTACAAATTGAGATTTCTTCCTAGAATAGTTTGTATCAGGCTGAAGTTTTCAGGGCAAGATCTTTACTTCCCCAGAAAAAGGGGAAAACTTCTGTTACTGTTTTTGTTTAATAATGAGCCAGATACTGGATAAGCCTAAATAAAGTTTGCGGCAGACACCAATACACAGACACGACTGAGCAGTTTCTTTTGTTCATGCAAGCAGCTGGCTCAGTATTGCACCTGAAGAGGTAATTAGAAAGATAAGTTGGAACACTAATTTGCAACATTCAGGCCTTCCCTGGGAAGGTATTGCCATGACAAAAGGAAATAAAGGAACTCACAGTCAAGAACAGGGGCACTATCCACCATTTTTCACTCTCACTGGCAGCTCTAGGTAACCTTTAACCTCTTCCCACCAGCCTCCTCAAAGAAGCTACAAGATGCAGGAGAGTAAAGGAAAAGGGTCTGGTCTCTTCACACAAAATGCCCTGTGCATTTATACTTAGAACAAATGTCTTTTATTCTGATTTCCTTGTGCTCTGTTGCTCTCAGGTACTCCAACAGCCTAAAAGGAAAAGAAAAAAATGTAAAATTGCCACCTTGCCAAGAGTCGGTTGCTTTATAAGGACATTAATGAACACATTTGAAATCAGTTTTATAGATTACTAGTCAGGAGTATTTTGTTTGGATAGTTTATTATCATGGATAGTACAGTGCTTGGCTCGGAACCATTTTACACAGATAATTAATTTAGTTTTGTAGTGCTGCACAGTGAACTTTGCAACTCTGCCTATGAATGCGATCGGGGCTCGCAGGGAGAGCTACAGCTTAGTGACACCCGCACAAAACCAGCCAGGACAAGTTGCGTGCTCAACTTCAGAGGCTGCTGTTGAGATCTCCTCCTGTTGGGAAGTGAGACCCTTCTGCCAATCAT
Organism: Mohoua ochrocephala; assembly: GCA_013398855.1. Classification (NCBI taxonomy): domain Eukaryota; kingdom Metazoa; phylum Chordata; class Aves; order Passeriformes; family Acanthizidae; genus Mohoua; species Mohoua ochrocephala. Next base: position 60,197 of record VZTA01008477.1, on the reverse strand, counting down.
CTCATTTCTGCGATCAAAGCCAGCCTGGCTTGTGCGCGCTCCGAGAGCCCGTACTGCTCGCACTGAAGCCAATCCCTCCATCGAGAAGACCACTGGACCTTAGAAAAGGGAGCTCTATCAGTAACCAGGAATCAACCAGTGTAAAATTTCTCCTTATCTGAAACTCTATTCTTGGGAGAAATATTATCACTAGCTGTGTGTTAATTGGCAGGAAATTGCTTGCCCTGGGCTCCTCTGACAGAGGCGTCCCCCTTCCCTCTCCTCTCCCTGAGCTCTGCTCTCTCATACTGCACCACACTCGACATTTGACGGCGCTGAAGGGAGAGATGAATTCCGTGAACAGTGAAAAAACAACTTTCCACTCCATCGCAAGGAGCCAGATGACGGATACTATTTTCAAAGACTTCTTTGTCCATAAGATGGCGTTTGAATTAGGAACTTGTTTAGCCAGATTCTCTTGTTACAATTTACTGATTCATTGGGTGGAGAATGGGAGGGCAGGATGACAGAGCCAGACAGCTTCAATTAATGATCTTTTTAAAAGATCTCGTTCAAACACAAATGCATCTTAAAATATATCCAGAATTAGACAGCAGGAAGAATTATCAGTTTTAACCTATTTGTGCCTTTAAATTATCTGCCGAAGGGAAATAAGCTGTTTTAACATCACTACTTTTGAGAGAAGAATAGTGACATTCTAACAGATTAAATCTTTGGTATTTTTCTTAAAAACCAGAGGTGGTGTAGAAGGAGTTTTTCGAGGAAAAAAAAGTCTCCAAATCTTTCCCGATCTATCAGTGAGACCATAACAACAGTTAAGTCCCATTTGGGTTAGTAACATGGAAATTAATTTCTGTTTCAGCACAGAAGCAAAGAGATGGATCAAATTCAGGACTTCCACCTGTTCTGACAGATGTCATTCCTTTGACAGTTTTCTCTGGGTCACATCAGAATGGATAAATCTGGAATTAGTTCCAATGAGATACTTAGGATACCTTTGTCCCACTTGCATTGGAGGAGAACTCAGGATCTGACAACACCAGCACTGCGCCTCTTCTTCCTCCGTGCTCCTTCAGCCAGACCTGAGCCATTCACACCCTGCCCATGTGAAATCCCGGGGTCCTTCTCTCAGCTGCTGAGCACTGGCCATTTTCAGAGCTCCTACTTCAGTTTGTAAAGTTTCTTGGAAATTGCCTGGGGCTCTGATCTTACTGTTGGGGGAAGGGGAAAGGTCTGGACTGGTCTTGCGTGACCTCAGCCATTTAATTTGTCTGTCATTACTTCATGGGTATAGGTTACCAAGAACGCAACTCTCAATTTTCTTACAAAAATAGGGCAGTGGTCTAAGCTTTCCTTTAGTTACTTGGTTGACAAAAAAACTCATTTCTTTCTGTAGTAGAATCATTCTTATTCTCTTCAGGAGTCTCTCCCTCTGAACACAGTCACAAACATCTGTGTGCATGTGTCATTAGAAATATCATGCACACACCAACTCAACATTTTGCAGAATTTAAGTAGCTAGAGGTATTGAACCCAGAAGACTATGCTAGTGATATAAATAATATATACTTTTTACGAAGTCCATTTTCACATCACAGATTTCTTTAGATAAATTTTTCAACTTTCAAGTTCCCTTCTTTTTTTTCCCCCATTTACTCCTCTCAAGGCAGCATTCAGAATAAGTATTTGTGTGTGGGGAATGGAGACTTCTGAATGAACTTTAGCCAATTTAATAAAACTAGAACAAATCAATAAGCCACCTAGGCATCTAATGCTGTCAGTATTCCCACTGACTGTTCCACAACATCAAACAGTATGGAAAACATTTTCAAGGTAAGTCCTCTGTATTCTGAAACAGGTCCCTAAAGGCAGAGAGATGGAGGTTTTCTTGGCCTACCTGTTTAAAATGGGTCATGCTCTGCATTCACAATCACCTTGAAGTCAGGCGCAGTTCTTCAAAGCGAGAGCTCCAGCGAGGCATGCACTGCTTGGGCTGCGAGTGCAGCTGCAGCCAAGGTCAGGGAGACCCTCCTTTCCCCAGCCATATTCAGAAAGTTCCTTTCTTCTTAGCCTTGGCTGGCATGGTGATAACAGCTCCTCTTAGCTGTTATCAAATTCCCATCTCCGTGCAACGTCTTCTCATGCGTCATGCCATCCTTAAATCAAATCCTAACCTCACTTCTCTGGCTTCAGTGAGAAACTCTGGGCCTCGTTATCTGCTTTATCTGCGTTACTAAAGTTTTGCTACCCAAGCAGTGGAAATGAAGCTTCTCCTGACAGTGGATGTCCTCTGCCAATGTGAAATGTTTCAGTTCCCAGGGAACAGATGCTATATAAGCAAAACTACTTCTGTTGGTACAGCTATCTCATGGTTTTATCTTCACCAAAGTCCAAAGCCAGCATATTCCCGCTGGCAAAAGTTTCTAGCTAGATGCTGAAGAAATAGAGGGATATTGCACTGGGACAAGACCTTTGGGACAAGGACAGCTGTTGTGGTGAAATTGGTCATTTCTCTCTTCTCTTCTTCATTACCCATCCATTCCCCAGGTGAAATTGGCTGTACTGATCCATTTAACGGCACTTAGTCTAAGGACATCTGTCAAAACAGTGAGGTTGATCTGGGATCACAGTTCATCCAACCCCAGCCTGACCTCAGGCCCTGCCAGCAGCTGGTGGCAGAGCTAACCTGGTTCTCAGAGCGTGGCCCTTGCTGCCCTCTCTGAGAGATGGCCCCTCCACAGGCCACATGCGTTGCCATTTTGATCCACTAATGCTCTTTTGTTCTGTGGAGGTAAGAAGAGAAGGCTGCAGTCAGGGTGAAGATGCTGTCTTGTTATGCAGACATGGTTTTAGTTGTGCACTGCTGTAGTCTGTTCGTGATCAGCTCGGTATCCACGTTTTCAAGTGTAGGAGCTCACAGGGCTCGTTGTTGTCTGCGAGGCCCCGGGAGTTCCCATGCGCGCTGCTCTGGTGCTGTCTGGTGCTGGTTGCATCAGCTGAGGTGTGGCTGTGCCAGGACAGTTTGTTTCACTCAGTGCAAGAGAAAATGTCAAATGGTAATGATCAGCTACTTTGCCACTACCTTGCTGTTATAGCATCATGAGCACAGATACAAATTCGTTGTCAAAGAGGTCTGTCAGCTCCTGTGCAAATCCACTTTTGATGTTAGAACTGGAGGTGTACCACAGTCTCCTATCTCTAAGGAGTTATTAAATAATAGCTGACTTCGCCAAATGAGGTGATGTGTTTTCCCCATGACTGCACAGAAATTAAGAAGTCCTTGCTTATCCTCACAGAAGAGGCTTTAAACCCTTCACTGTACTTTTCAGAAATCATTCTTGGTTCTGGGATCCCTGAACCCAGATGCTGATGGGGTTGATGGCAGAACTGAGGAAGTCAAGGCGAGGACCATGCTCTGTGCTTTGGCACATGAAAGGCAGTGTTTTGAGCCGAATGCCCACAACTCAGAGGCACCGCAAATCAGCGCCTGCATTTGAAAAACTTTGCTTCATTTGTGCTTTTTTCATATGCCGGTTTTAGATGGGTGTGAGAATCATGTATTTCAGCTGGGTTATCCCAGAAATTTTCCGGTATAAGCGCAAGGGAGCCAGTCCCGCTCTTCCTTGTGCCTCAGTGAATAGAATAAACATCTCCCACTAGAGGAGGACTAGCGATGACTTTAGAAAACAACCAAACAGGGAAATACATTCACTTGGGTGGAGGGGATTTATAGCATGTTGTGAACTATCCACTTAGTCCCAGAATTTAAGTGAGGGGCAGGGGTGGGGGTTGAGAGAGCAGGAAAACACAGTTCCCTTGTTAAAATGAAAGAATGAGTTTAATATATACAGGCAGAAAGAGGAGGCAAGTCCTTTCCCTGTTAAATATTTACCATCTGAGCTCTGCTCAGACTCCTGATTTTCTGTATCTCTAAAGGTGGTGGTTCTTGTGACAGTAGGATATGTTCCTTAATGTATTCCTCCCTCTCAACCCACCTTGCATGGGAAACGACTGCGGTAACAAAAAGCAGACTGTTCCCTTCTCATGAATATTAATCAGTAAACTCCCCCTGCTATTTTAAATCGAAGACTGGTGCTAAAACCCTTTTTTCCCCCACTCAAGCATCCCCCAAGGAAAACCCTGAAAGTCCTGGGAAAGCCATGCACAGAGGCTGCCGTGACTAGAGGCCTTCTAGGCAGTGACATATAAAACTCTGAGGTCAGGGGGCACAGCAAGAGGAGGAATGAGCTTTGTTTCCGCTATGTGTTGCTGAAAGCTAAACCTTTATGGAACTTTTCTAGCTGCATTTTTGGCTATTTAGCTTTGAAAACAAAAGATTTATTTATTTTTTCCTATTCATCGCAGTTTTTGTCCTAAGTTGACAGCAGTGACATAAGAAGGACCCTCCCTGTTCTGAGCCGGAGCTGTGTATGCTCCTTTGGTCATTGCTGCTTAGTACAAATATTATATGACCTTTAATCAAAGGGAAGAAAACAAACAATCAAAAAGATTGCACAGAGCCAATGTAGACACCCATTGCCACAATTCATCCTTCTAAATAAGAAAATTAAAACTCTCTTGGCAAGTAAAATGCATTGACTGGAGCATATATAGTACTAGAGGATGTCCAGAAACCCAGCTGTGTGTCTTCACAATCCACTCAGCTTCAGATCAAACCAGAGGAATATTCCCAAGGACACAGGGTGATACAGCCGGAGGTTGACTTGCCTCCTAGATAACCCTGAGCAGTGCTGAACGATTCTTTGAACTCAAAGCAATTTGCGATTGCGTTCAGAAATAACACATAGACTTGCCAAAATCCAAGAGTGTATCAGCAACCAACGTGTATTTTTCCAGTGCCTGTAGTGATAAGCCAGTGCAGAGTTTGTTGTTTTCTCTTTGGGGCAGTGTTAGCACTTGTGGTGTGTTAGAGGATTTCCCATGCCAAGGATGCAATTCACGTCCTGAAGAGTGTGCAGTCAAGAATAATGTTTTTAAATCTTTGTCCTTTATCAAAGGATTTGGACAGACATCAAAGAACATTATTATCCATATCTAACAGCTGGGAAAACTCAGGCGAGGAGGAGTGACACGGCTTTCCCAAGGTGATCTTATGAACTGGTGTCAGACCAGGAGAAAAGTACTGCGGTTCCTGCCTGCTGTGGATGCCACATCTCATCGTGCTGTGAGGGTCAGTGCTGGGTGCTGTACACTCCAGATCTGATGTACTGGTTGAAGAATTCGAGTGGGAGATGCTGCACGCTGTTAACGAATGGAGAATTGAGGCAGGGGATGGGACACATTCAAGCTGATCAGCCCAAACAGACCTGCGCTTGATGGTTGCTGGTGGCAATGCCTAATGGCACAAAACCCGTGGTGGAACAGCAGTAAAGCTCACAGGACAGGCTCTGGGTGAGCATGGAAAATAACCACATCTCAGTCTTTGGAAGCGATATCTTAGGACATTGCTAGAGCAGAGGGTGGGAGTATGATGGGTTTTGCTGCTGGTGGTTTGGTCACTTCATAGGTTAGAGGACACATTTGATCCCAATAAGCCACGCCATCCAACTGAACCGGTGGTATATTTTTCCCTGACTGCTTCTGGAGATGTCTTATTCATGTAAAGGCAGAGTGGCATGAACCAAAAGTACCTGACCCAGCTTGCTCACACAAAGATAAACCTCCACAAGTCTTTAAACAATTCAAGGCTTGAAGAGTAAATTCATGTGAGATCAGCATCTTAAGTTAGGTGGCCGCAGTGGTTTTGGTCCAGAGCCCTGAAACCACATATACTTCCATATTCTGGGAATAATTCTGAGACAGGTAAAAGGGACTGTGTTCAGAGGAAGAGATTTTCAGGCAGAACACAAACTTTGTACTTGCAAGATCTGGGTGGAGTGAATGGTTGATGTTAGTACACAGAGATGTGTATTTGCTGCAGCAAGGTCTCAACCAAAACTCCCGGTGGATAACAGGCGGTTTAAGAGGGTTTATCAAGCTGCAGTTCTCCTGCTCAGGACTGCTCCAAGGTGATGGCAGCAGTACAGTTCTTCCAGGACATGAGAAAGAGAAGCAGCTGTAGCTAGTAGCTGCAGGCATAAACATGTATCACTAATTAGAGGTAGTTAATAATTTCCTGGCTCCATTAAGTGCTTGAAACTGATATTTACTTTTTGTTTTCACCCTTCTTTGGAGGAGCAGAGCTACAGCTGACTAATCCCAATTGGTGGTGAACAAGATGGCAGTAGTGTCAGTTAGTTTTCATGGAGTGCCATAGATGTGTGGAGTGTGAGAATGCAGGTATTTGCTGAAAATCAGGTTGTTTATTTCAATGGGAGCATTTGGCTATCAGTGTTTTGAAGACTGTGCTGCATGATGACAAAAAAACCCACAAACCAAACAATCAATAAAGAGATCAGAATTACAAGTTTGAAAAAATTTATTCTGTGTATTTGAAAAGAATGCTCCAACTGTCTGTTCAGGCAACTACCTTCACAACATTGTTTTGTAGAGATATAAATTCAAGCAGTGAAACATTATATGGGAGATCCAAGTGCAAACTGAGAAAAGGACTTGACCCTGGCAGAAGTTGTGAGAGATCAGAAGCACATCTCAAGAACTGGTTATTTCATTTCAGCTGAACACTTCTCAGGAATCCTTCTACCTTCAGGCCAAGAGGCCTTATTTGTTCTACTAAGAGATGCAGACAGTCACCACTATATCCATCTGTGGTATACTGAGATTAATGGGGAATTTCCAACAGGCAGGTGTGGCACCCTGGAGAACATGCAAACTCATCTCAAACTTTCGGTTTTTCTGTTACCTGGCCCAGAAGATGCAACGCTCTTTTCCCTGTCATCATTCAAGTGTGACTGTAGGTGCTAGAGCCAAGGTTGGCCATGGTTTGGAGAGGACTGTCCCTGGGCTACTGCACCCAGAGGCTGTACTAGCACTTGAACTCCTCGAGCAGCTCCCAGAAGTGCATATAGGAGCAGAATCCTTATTCCTACTTTTCCTTTGTTAGTCTCTCCCTCTGCCCTGTGGGCTTCTGCACTTCAGGAACTTAACAGAGGAGACTTCTTTCTCTGTGGCATTCTCTCTATACTTACCTAGGGCTTTGCATACCTCCCAGTTAGTGATTTCTGGCAGAACAATGTACACCATTTATAGTACAGCTTGACTACAGCCAGCTTGCCTTTCAGTTTCCTGTTTGACCTTTTAAACTTTGTTATTTCACAAATATTCAGACCTGAAATTTTGCACACTTAAGGCACCTAAAAGCGAATTCTCCACTGGTAAAGTTGTCTAAACAAACTAGCCAAACCTTGAAAGGATACAATTTCCCTTGAAAGTACATCCTCACAGATAATTGATAGCATAGCCATCTTTCAGTCCAGATGGTTTCCTTTTGGATGCTTACACAGAATAAAGTATGAGGAGCAAAGTAGCCTTATACCCTCAGAACAGATCCTGCCATCACTTCTTAGACTAAAATCCACATTCCAGAAGGGTATAAGCTAGTAAAAAGAACCCTTGCATTTCACCTGATAATAATTAGCTTCATTGCAAGAGAAAAGTAATTTCTATACATTAGTTGGCCCTATCTGTAATATTTATGATTGTATGATATTAAATATGTATTATGCATACATACCTATTAGGCAATTAATATAACGCTGCATGAGACATAAATATAAAGGTATATTTCAATTTATACTTACATTTATCCCATGCTTTTCTTCAGAGAGATTTGCAAAGGTAAAATCTGTAATGTCTTCCATGAAGCAAAGCCACTTCTGGAGTTCATGATGGTGTCATACTCATGTCTAATAGCTGAGGCCGGGCTAGTCCAGCCTTCCCTTTTGGGACCCAGGTTGTAATAGTAAAAGAGCACTTGCCTTCTGGATTGAGCATAGGAAGAAACATGGCCCCAGCCACTTCTTCCTCCCTTGTGAAAGAGCTGTAAGCACTGAGCTGTTCACAGGCACAGGGAAGACTTGTCCTGTACTCCTGTGGTGTTTCTCTGCTCTGCCCAGGCAGCAGGTCCCCCCTCCTCCTCCTCCTCTGGAAAGGTAGCAGAACAGATGGAACTACCTTGGAAGACAGATGATCTACAGGGTGGATTGGGCTGGTTAGAGCAAAGGTGGAGAAAGGAAGCATCAGTTTAAGAGACATGGGGGGGTTCAGGGAGGCAGAGAGGAATCTCACACACTGGCAAGAGAATTTTAACAGGGCACTTTTAGTTCTTTAAATAGAACCCCAAACAAACAAAAAACCACTTCCTGAGGTTATCTGTGTGTTGTGGAGGGAAAACGCCACAAAGTGAATCGGTAGCAGCCCAACTGGGAGATATCTCAGAAACTGCTTGTTTCTGCTTTTGGTGTTCAACCACAGGACTGTTCTCTTCTGAACTGCTGAGATTAGAGGATCATGAGAGAAAGGAGAGGATACCTGGCAGATTAGGAAGGAAAACACATGCCTTCTAAGGAAAAAACACTTGGGCAGCCATCACTGGGAGTCATGGTGGTTGCAAAATTCTCCCACTTTTTGTCTCCCTTCCATGTGAGCATATGTCAAAAGAGATGGCAAGACTGCAGGGAGAGTTCTGTGGAGGTGATGTGAATGATAACGTTTGTGAAAGCAAAGCAGTGTAAGAGGGATTGGTCTACTGTTCTAGCAAGATTGGCATTAATACTAAATTCAGGGAGTTGTGTACCTAAGGACCGTACTAGATTCCCCTAATTTTTCGTGATGGTTCTGTATTTTTAATTCTTTTTTAACTTTTACTACTCTTAATGCTTCTAAGAAATTGCCTCATCAGAACTAAAGAGCTGGACAAGTGACTCATGTAATGCTCATCAGTATGGGCAGCCTGAGTTACGTGTTTCCTGGAACAATTATCCTTCCCACTTCCACTTTTTGTTCTATGCTTGTCTAATGTTTTGTCCAGCCTGGAAGCAGGGAAGGGTAGGGACCTTGCCAGGTCGTGTTGGCAGTGTTTTTGTAAGATCCTAAATTTTTAGCCTTTGGGAACAGCATTGGTTGAAGTGGTTGTAATCCAGACCTCCTCATGGAGCATGAGAAGAGTTTGTGCTTTGACGGGGAGTGCTGTGAACAGGATGGCTCTTGCACGGCGCTGTCTTTGTGGAGGGGGTGGGTTCTTCTCAGGAAGCCTGGATATGCTGGTGGTTCCCAGCCATCTGCTTCCCCCAAGTACCAACTGCACTGGCAGAGCTCAGGCTGGGAGAGCACAGGATGTACTTTTGGAAAGGTTCAGTTGCCCCTTCATGTGCCCTTTTGGGCCTCAGGCTAGCCAGGCTTCAGGAAGGGCAGAGAGGAGAAGGTCAGAAGATGAAAGGGTCTTTAGAGTAAAACCCTTTGCTGAGATGCAAGGCAGAATGACTTTGTCACTCAATTACTCTGGACTTTCAAAGCGCAGAATGAAATGTTGGATGTGGCAATGCAGCCCTTGTCAGCGCAGCGTGTGGGAGGCAGCCCCGCAAAGGGAAGTGAAGAGGGTTTGTTCAGCAGCTGGCACAGCAGCTGGGCCCTGCCAGCTCACTTCTGACTTGCTTCGTGCCTATCAGTGACCAGCTTCTTCTCTGGCTGTGACACTTGGCACTCTGCTAAGGCTGCTCTTCTTAGCTCTCCTTCCCTGGCACAAGGTTCAGCAGCAGACATACACCCTGTGGAAGCAAAGAGCCCCGGACCAGCACAAAGCTTTTTAGGCAAAGGGTTTTAAGGCCTGCTTATATTAAGAGATTAAGAAACAAGAGTTAGTGGCATCTAAGCTAGGAGTAGTAGTGGTAAAACTGCTTTGAAAAGCAAACTAGCTTTAAATTATATTATTAAATCCCTGCTGACTACTCTGACCTTATTGAATGCCTTGGCTTAAAGGCTGATCTATTTCACACACCCTTCTGACCAAATCAGGGGATGGTGTTGGGTGAACGACCATCATGAACTGTGAGACTCAGCCTTCTGAGAGGAAATAGCTCCTTCATGAAATTCAAAGGCCTTTTTACCTGTTCAGAATGGATGTAAATAGATGTGAGGGTCTTCTTCAGGGGTCTTTCTAACCAAGACTGCCCAGTGCTCCTGACTAAAACATCAAATATCATTTGTATCTGTAACTAAGTTGTCTGTATAATTTGTGCTTTTCAGTGCTGTATGAACTGCAGTGGTGGTGGAGATTTTCCAAAGTCATAGGAATTAAGGCATCTGTAATAGAGAAGGTGCCTAAATCCCTGCGTCTTTGTGAAAAGGCGGTCACAAAATTTGTTATGAGAATCACAGGGAGAATGCCCCAGGGAAGGATCTCAACATTGTCCTAATAGGAAACAGAGATTTCACAGGCCGGGCTTCTGTTTGTAGCATTTTGCTAAATCCTACTGTCATTTAACAGTCTCAGGATGACTCTATGAACCACTCCTTATCACAGCCAGGTCCAAAAACCTGTTCTGCAAAGTCCAGAGTGGTTCGATTTTACATAGGTGATTCAGGTGATTTCTTCTACCACAGGTATCCTTTCTCCTCAGCCCCTCAGCATCTCTTGTCAGCGTCAAACACTGTATTAGAGCCACTGCTGCTATGCACCATCTTAAAGATTTCTCCTTGAGGAGTGGAGATTTGGCTACATTTCCAACTCTGTGTGCCACAAGGGAACTGGAGCGTGGCTGAGCATCTGTTCCTGTGCTTCTGCAGCTCAAGCAAAAAATGTTGCTTTTACCCCTCTGTATCCTGGGTGACTTGGTGCACCCATACTGTTCTGCTCCAGCCTCTCAGCCCCAAACAGTCGCATTGCATACACATCAGGTTGAACCCAGATTCTGCTACCAGGCATCTCTTGGCAGGGAAACTAAACAGAGTGCAGGGCTTTGAAGCTCTGCACCATCCAGGCAGCCTGCCTTACTTAGCAAGAACCAGGACTGCTCCATGACATGTAACAAAGACAGGATAGCCTAAGAGTTCTGGAAAGGATGCTTAAAACCAACCGGTTTTGGTTGGTTACTTTGCTGATACCACCCCTCTCATCTTCAGTACTGTTGATACTACTGTCAGCGCTGTAGCATGACAGAGGGAATTGCACCCACTGTATCTTCTTGAAAGCTGAGCAGCAGGTAAGCTGCTGGAAACCCTGAGTCTCACCAACTCGCTTGTGAGTAATCAGTGTGGAAAGCAAGGTGTTCCTATTTTGTCTCCTGTTAGTTTTTCCTACAGGCCAGTTACCATCAGGACACTGCTATCAGCCCAACATCCGTCAGAAAATGAGAACCTGTGTTGTTAGGAGGGAAAAAGAGCATCAACTGCTTTCAGGAAGGGAGAACTGGTGCCAATTTATGGTTTGCTTTCAAAGGGCCTGACAAGCATCTTATTGAAACTGATGGAACAGCTGGCATTGATTATATTGAGTTCAGCTCCAACATGAAACTCCGAGAGCATTTTGCAGCATCTAATGATGGCTTCCTACATAACTGCCTTGGAAACCCGATCTGCTTTCCTTCCAGCCTCATTCCAGTCCAGGTTGGCTTGTGTTTCTTTGTTCACTAAAGCTCTTGTTGGCTAAATTTTTTGGGACAAACATGTAACCAGTGCTTAAATCCCCAGACAAAAGAAAGCACAGATGCCTTTTCTGCTTTGAAATACCCAAGGTCTTTCTCTGCATAGCAAGAATCCATGTCCTGAATGGACTCAGAGGGGGCAGAAAGGGACTTGCTGCCTGTGAGGCTTGGTTAATATGCCTCTGACTGGCTGGCTTTGTGCCTTCTCTCTGGCTCCTTGTGAATGAGAATAGCCTGCCGGCAGGTAGCCTAAGGGCTAGCTGTGGCTAGTTGTGAAAGGGTGAGCTGGGCAACAGGAGCAGGAATAAAAGTAGGGAGTAGCAGATGAGAAGAGAGGGAAAACCTTTCTATTTGATGAGCACTTTACTGCTGAGGCTGCATCTTGTAGCCTTCTCTTTTGCTGTCTGCAGCAGACCTATACAGCACCCACCATCCATCTAATTGATTCTTACCTTCACGAAAGTTGCTCAGAGGTGAGTTTGGGAGCCAGCCTTGCCTTGCTGATTATTTTCTCAGCTCCCTCAGCACCCCAGGACTGGGCCACAGGTACTGTATCTGAAGGCAAAGGGTTTAAGATGCTATGTGACAGTGGCATTGGCAGGACACCCCATGTTGCGGATGTATTTTTCTGCAGAGTTCTCAATTGCTTCATTTGCATGACATACACTGTAGCGAGACTTTTCTGCTCTTTCTGCCCAGCTGTTTGCTGCTAGACTTGGGGTTCTCAGGTACCACGCATTTTAGGAGCTGAAATTTGTTGCAGTGTTAAAGGCAAATGTTATAAATCACCTATAGTGCCCTCAAAGGGTGCGTGCTCTACTTCAGCACAGCAAGCCTGTTTCCAGCTTCTGGAATTTGCTTCATAAACGCGGTCCCAACTGCTAATTCTTTTTTATTTCTTTGCATATTTTTAGTGTGAAGGAAGTCTATGGGCTTACAGACACTCAGACTGGTTTGTAAAATAGCTACTCATTTTTTCCAGGTGGCTTCTAAACCCATATTTAGAAACTTCTCTTCTGTCTCACTCTGAAGCCATTAAGCATGTGGAATATGTTCAGCAGCTGACAAATGTACTGAGATTTGGAAATAATAAGGGTAGAAGAAATCACCCACCAAAATGCTGTAGCTCATGTCAAGGCAACATGGAAAAATACCCAGTGGTCATTCGGTGTTAAGCAAGAAGCCTATCATGGGTTCAGGCTGATTTAAATGAAAGAAAAAAATAAAAGCCAGAAAAAGGAAAGATCACTCACTGAAAATAAGAAAACCAGAGGAAATAGGAACTAGATACCATCCAGCACCCCATATGCACTGTGAGGGGAAACAAAATGAGCTGTGCCTGTACTGAGCTGTCAGAACCAGGGGCAGAGGGAAGCAATGGGCTAAGCCTCTCGGTGGTGTTGATTTATCTGATTCATGGAAAATCAGTGCAGCCCTTGTAGCATGTTTGGGAGCTGCCGAGGTAGCACATTTGCCTCAGCCAAATCAAAGCAGTCTTGGTCCCTTGGTAGCTCTCAGGAGGCTGCTTCTCCTCTGCTTGGGGCACAGAGCACTGCAAAAGGTTTCCATGGCAGGGACACAGTGCTCTCCTTCCAGCTCCCGTGTCTGTAGGAAAAGGGCTGTGTGGAGAGGTTAGGAAAGAGTCACTGGAAAGCCTTTGGTCCTTCTTGTCTGTTTCTGTCGTGCTTTTTAGACTGAGGCAGGGTCCCAGGCATTTAATTTACAAGAAGTATTTCAGGGAGAGTTTTCTGCGCTAATTGCCACGCTGTTTACTGCCAGAGAGATGCAGGGTTTATTACTTCATGCACTTTAAAACTGGCGGAGGGTGACAGGGTTTATGATTTAATCTCTAAGCAAGTGTCTCTTTCTTTGGGGGTAGGTGAAATGTTACTATCATCTATTCAAAGGTGGAGTGACAGTTTTTTACTAGAACCCAACTAACTGCATCTCAGAAAAATGCTGATACAATCACACACAAGAACTGGATGAGATGAGACAATTTTCTGCCCGTTCCTGTGGCACACAGTGGAAGCTGCTGATATTTGATGAGCAGTAACAAGATGCCCTACTGTGACACCCCACCAATGCCAATTGTTTATGCCAAGTTTGCTGAGCCACCAACATGCTGAAGAGGCAGAGTCATGTTTAGCACAATAAGATCCAGGGACTTGAATATGTTGCAGTGTTAATTCCTGATATTGTTGCTGATGAGAATTTATCTGCAGTTTCAGAGAGGCAGAAAAACACTCCTAAAAAGAGAAGAGATAGTGAGCAGTTGTTTCTGCATGAGCTGAAATCAGTCCCATCAGTCTCCACATGCCCCCGGTGTGCAGAACTAGGATGCTAGGTTAGCCTTGCCTCGGTGTTGCAGATTACACTCAAATCTCATTTATCCTCAGTAGCTGTATTGATAACTGCTTCAGGAGAGTGCCTTCAAGATGTATTACCTTAATTCATGGTTTGCCTTTCTTCCCTCAGCCTCTCTCTCCTGTGTGCTCTGAAAGCCTCTCTGTTCTCTGGGGTCCTCCAGCCTTGCCTGGTCACTGTGCTGTCCCTGTACCCCAGCAGCTCTCCGCCTGGCCCTAGTCACAGGGGGCCCTGGAGGGTCAGTTCTGGAGTCAGGGGCTTTGCTGTGGCACAGCTTCTGTACTTGGGCACTTCTTGTTTCCTGCACAGGTTGTTTGTACCTGCACAGGGTCACAGCAAAAGGATTGCAGATGTCTGCAGATGATTCACAAGAGTATGATGTGTTTCTGCTGTTGTATGGGAACTCATTACAAGGCTCCTAATGTTTTCCCATTTGGTAATTTAAGAGCTCGGGTTTCTTGCACTGAAAAGCCCCTCTGGCATTTGTGAGGAGGTGAGCCTAATGCCTCCAAGCTAAAGCCAGGTTACTGAGACCTCAGTTGGGTGTATTCTTCAGAGAAGACAATCACAGACCTTTCTGAATGGGAGCAGCTTTCCTGGCTACACTTAAAGTGTTTGTATAGGTCTGCAACAAAATTAGAAAGGTGTACTTGGGGATGCAAGCACCACATGCCCTGATGCCTGTGACACCTCTCTGTCTTTATGGCAGCATATCATCCTCATTGTCTGCATCACACACCTGCTAGAAAGGGCTCACCTGCCCTTCCTGGGTCCACGCACAGATGTTTGTATCCTGGTGTCGACCTGATTTGTCTTTGGTTTGCTCTGGAGTAAAATGGGTTGACATCGGCTTCAGAACTTCTCGCTGAGGTTTTTTGCACTTCGTACACTGTTTTCCCATCTCCCTGTATTTCCCTCCGTATCAGTGTTATTCATCCCCTTCCACTTCCTTGTATTAGTGTTCCATATGCTCTCTTGCTTCCCAAGAAAAGGCTCAGTATGGTCTCCATGCATTCCCCTCCCAGTGCTCTGTCTTTGGGCAATAGAGAGTGACAGACCGAGTTGAAGCTGACGAGCCTGAAAGCCGAGTGGCAGGGCCCTGTTGGCCCTGTGATGGTTGTAAAAACATCTACACAGCTCTGTATTCCCCCAGCAGATCAGGGGCCCTTCACCGCTCGCCTCGGGAGAACAAATTGGCAAATACCTGAGCTGGAAAAGGACTGCCCCTGCAAGAAGGCTGGTTACAGTGGTAGAGGAGAGGGAAATTCAGAGTCATTAAATAGGAAAGGATCGACTCATCACATGCCCTGGACTTTTTAAGCAAACACAGCAGGGAAATAGAGTAACTGTGGCTTCCCTTCCCCCACACAAATAACTGGAGTCCTTATTTCAGCAAGTGCCACACGGCACACAGCTACGCGACTCATTTTCATTTTACAGGGCTTCTTGGCTTTTCCTGTGACAAAATTCAGTGCCTGTAAAACTCTTGAATTTTTATTATCTCTTTCAGAAAACAGCATTGCTCTTTATTTTCCTGTCAGTGGCCTCAGACTTTTCTGCTAAAGAGCCGTATTTCCTAGGACATGTAGGATTTAAGGGATGGTCAAAACAGATTGTCCACTCTGTACAGTCCATGAACTTCAACAGTGCAGACACAATGAATACATTTTACTATATTTTTTGTGTCCTGAACACTGTTAGGCAAAGAGAGCTTGTTCTAATGCTGTTCTGCATGCTTCTAGAAAGCAGCCCAGTCCTCAAGAGACTCTCTTCCCTTAGGCTTTCTCAAGGGGAAGCGGAGCCCTCTTTCTCTGCTTGTGTTTCGTTCACAGTTCTGACCTACAGTTCTCTGTCCTTCAGCTTCAGCTCTGATGTGGCTTCACCTTTCCCTAAACTGCAGGAGACCTTCTTTTAGTGTTTATATAGAGCCATCTCCCTCCCCGTTCATACTCTGGTAAATTGGGTTTTATTCACCACATCTCAAATCCACGCTCTTCCTCGCACGTGGTCTGTGACTGTTTAGGGAAGAGCAGCTCTGTCTGCCCATGCAGCCCACGGCTCCCTTCTGAAGTGCCTGGGAGGGGGAAACTGGCCCTGGTCATGGCACAGGGGCTGCTGGTGAAATGCCCATTTGTGGGAGACCACACCTGATTATAGGAACTCACCCGGTACAAAATTTCAGGACACCTGCCTGGCACTGGAGTCAGACAAGTCATTCTCTGGTTTTAAGTTTGTACAATGGCAACCATCACCATTGGGGTCCCAAGGATTGCATTTTTGATATCATTTTAAGGGAATACTGTTCCATTTGTAGCAGGTTTGGGTGGAACCAGATGTTGGAGTCAGCCACTGAGAATCTAGCTCTGGAGTTCTTACCCAAAGAAGGCTCTCACTGACTGTGTAGCTGGCATTTTCTGATGGCCTACATGTCCCTCCTACTCTCTAGTCATAAGAACAGTTTCAAATAAATCTGTGGAATTTTTTATAGTTCGGTACTGTGGCAAGCTAAGGGAAACTGTATTATCCCAAAGGAGAAAGACACTTTCATCTTCTAGTACACACTTCATTGTGAAAAAATAACTCAAGGGGATAAAAAAGGTTATTTTTTGCCTAGATCATTCTGTGCTCAATTTGCATCATGGCCTATGAACTATTTCATTCTGTCACAACTGTGGAGGCAGGGAGCTGCAACACAGCCTGGGAAGAAACAGCAAGAGGTAGAGGACCAGGAACTTCTTAATCCACCTAATTTGCAAGCCAGTATATCACATGGATTAAGAACCTAAATTCTCTATTTTGATGACCTCTTCGCATGTGTCTGATCACTCTGTGTGACAGCAGAAAGAAACAGAAAATGGGTTTATGTGCTTTTAAATAAGAAGGAGTTGCAGAGGGCATTACTAAAAGGTAGATTTCAATCATCAGTTCCCAGGAACGTGAAGATCATTAGCTTTGGGGATTTCACCATAATGTCACTGCAGAAGATTTATTCTGTTGAACACCAGAAATACATGCAGATGAAGAAAACACAGGTCTTGCCCTTAGGAGCAATCAGTGAGCTAAAGTCAAGCTGGCCAGGTATGGGGCAGAAGTGCTAGTCTAACAGAAGTGTTGACAACTGGCCTTGCTTTAATAAAGGGGATCATTTTCTGTGACAGATAGTTAAAAAGTTAAAAACCTCAATGAAACCCAAAGAGCTGAGGGTCATTTTGAGTGCTGTTGTCTGCTTAAGTGCATCAGAATAACTGGCTCTTGCTTCTGCCGGGCATTTTAGAGTAAAAGTCTCTGGAAGCTGAAGANGAAAGCCGAGATCTCCTTCAAAACCTTAGGAAAATTTCTATACTCAGCAGAAGTTGTCTATTTAAAGCATTGGTGCATGGAAAGGAGTAATAAATCAGTGTTTGACATCGGTCAGCCGGTGGTGAGCAACTATATTGTGCATCACTTGATAAGTTTTTTTTCTTGAATGTTATCTCTCTTTTGCTTTACTATTATTATAATTTTTTCCTTTGTTTCAATTATTAAACTGTTATCTCAACCTAGAAGTTTTACTTTTGCTTCTCCTCCCCATTCCTCTGAGAAGGGGTGTGGAGTTTGGATTTCGTGAGCAGCTGTGTAGTGCTTAGTTGGCAGAAGGGTTGAGATAACTGCAGGTCTGGCCAGAGTCTGTTGAAACAAATTTCTTATAAGCATTCATTATATTGGTTTGATAGACTAATGTTGGTTACAGTGCTGATTTCTTTGCTCTCACAGTTGTGCTTGTTCTCAGGGTCGTGTCCTGGAACACTCGTAATGCCGTACTTGCAGTATGTGTTCCCTGTGGCGATGTTTATTGCCCTTGGGGCCTGGGCTAAGACTATCACTGTAGGTACTTTCCAGCACTGGATTATGATATGATAGCATTGCTGGTTGGGAAACCAATCTGTCGTGTGTATTCAATATTGCAGGCACTTCTGTTCTCTGGGAGTGATCTACCGGGAACAATCAATCACACTTTTTCTCTTAGGGAAATGGCCTTTTCTTCTCAGAGACACAACTTACAGGGGGATACCTTCCTACATCTTCCTTCCTTCCTTCTTTCCTTCCTTCCTTCTCCAGGCTGATTACAGTAGCGTTTGAGAATTTTAAAGATTTTGGATAACATTTAAATACCTTTGAAACCAGCCTGGTCCTTTTACTAGGAGCTAGCATGTTGCTGCACACGGTTTAGGTCTTATTTAAGGTCAGCCAATTAAGTAAGAACATAATCCAGAGATCTGACCAGATACTGGATAGTTCTGAGTCGTGGGGTGTGTGAGATATTACGGGCAATAATCTGGGCCAGTGGGCACCTCCAGTGTGTTTGAACCTCACCTCTGAACAAGCGTTGTTACCTCAACCCTTCCTTCCCCTACACTGGGCACCAATCAAGGCTGTCATGGTTTGGGAACTGTACTGCCCAGTTTAAATGGAAAACCATGAGCCAGTTGCCCCCTCCCCCATCCGACTGGTGGGAAACAGGCAGAGATTACAGGTTGAGATAAGAACAATTTGCTGGAAACAGCAAGGAAATAAGAAATAGCAACAATATTAACAACAAAACTGTACAAAGAAAGGGTGATTTACATGTAAAAATGCTCACCAAGACCAGGACAATGAAAAACAATGGCGGACAGCTCCTCCTCATGCCACGCTTTCCCCCGACCGCAAGCCATGTCCACCTTCCTCTTGGAAATGAGAGTTCCTTCCTTCTGCCCACCAGTGATGAGGTGAAATGGTGCAGAGCAGCAACCCAGATATTCCCTTACAGCTACTGCAAAAAAATTAACCTTGTCCTGGCTGAAACCAGGACACATGGCTGTGGTGTAATTCAAGGGCAAATAAATGTGGACTGTGTTGTTTATGTTCCATGAAAAAAAGGGTTGTTTGCAGTCAAGTGATAGAAAAAGACTGATATCTTTGGAGATATATCCAAGATTAAGGTAATACGAGCTTGAAGAGAGAGTTTCAGAAATTTCTTGCATTTAAAGCTAATGAAAGGAGAAGATGGCAGTCAACATTCCTCACACAGCCAGAATATATGGCCCAATCCATTGCCCACAAAAAATACATCGGTGCTAGTAGAAGTTTTTCTCAATTAAGGAGTGCAGAATTGGGTATTGAAAGAGTGCAAGTGGTTAAATGCAGTGCTAACAAAAGAGTAGTTAAATACTGCAGTTTAATCATTGGTGTGCTCTCTCATTAGAAACAGTCATTTCGTGGTGGTGAGGTGGTTTGTTGGTCAAAAATAATGAGGATTATGGTGCAGTGATTTAAGAAGTCATATTGGTATTCACTGGTGTGTTAATGTAAATATATTTGTGAAGTTGAGCACAAGCTAAAATAGCTGTTGTGAAGAAAGTCTTCACTGAACAGAGGTGCATCCTTTCTTTGGAACAGATCTGGCTTTAAATAAAGCTATTCAAACACATGGATATCATCTATGTGGTATCTTCACATCCAAACACAGGTCCAAATTTCTTGTTGCGGCCATCTGGCTAATATTAACATCCTGCTTTAAAATTGTGTTCTTGCTAGCTTCCCCGACGTGCATCAGTCTTTTGAAAAAGTTTTATTTTTCATGATTAAAGATTCCCACATTCAGTTTCAATCAGGAGAAACAAACATATTTCATCCTAAGAAGTGAGCTAGCAACAGAATGTGCAAGGAAATGCTGCTTTATTATTTTGTTTGTGGGCTGTTTGTTTCTGACAAAAAAAAAGATTAAAAAAAAAGAAAAAGAGTAGAAGCTAATATGTTTGACAGCTGGTGAACTGAATTTGTATTTCAGCTGCTGGGAGCCAAAAAGTGGTGAGAAGTAAGAACACCCAAGCTAGGGCTCTTGGAACCCCTTGGAATGAGGAGCACAGGCAAGTTTGTAGTCCATAAGTCACTTTTTATCCCATGATGTTCTGGGTCAAAAGTCTGAGCTCTTGGTGCACACTTTCCACTCAGGTCGCCTAGACACTTTTGACTTTCCTGTTGGCACGTTTCCTGATGCATATCAAGGAGCACGGAATCTTGTAGAGCTCTGACTCAAGGCAGCACTTGTAGACTTCAAGCTTTGGAAACCCTGATGTCTCTGTGGCTACATCCTTCAATATACTAATAAATTAAACAAGGGTGGGACATGTGTTGGTCATTACTTAGCAATCATTCAGATTCTTTAATTGTAGACAAGTTCCCTGGCATGGTTTTAGTCCAAGAAAACTGCAGTTTCCTAGTCAGTATCCGGGCGAGGTTCAGGAATCCCATTAGGCCAGGGAACCGAGAGTGTGCTGGGCATTGTGGTGGGTGACAAATTATTGTGGCAGAAGAGAGAGAGTTTGGTTTCATAAACACACACCATGTCGTGGTGTTTGGTTTAAAAGCCAGAGAATGGTCATGTAAGAATTTGGTTTAATAACGTATCATAGCCTCAAGGTATCCCATCACATCTAGATTTTACAGAGTTTGCCTGTCATGTTTTGCGGGTGTTGTGGTTTAACCAAAGCCAGGATGGCAGGTTTCCAGGATCTGCAGCTCTGGGTTGAGTTTGCCAAAGGGGCTGCCACAGATTTAGGACACAAGACTTCACTGTCTCGGGCTAGATTGCCTGTAGTGAAAGCACTCCACATAACAGGGTTGTCCTAGGGCTATGCTAATCCAAATTTTAGAATATATTCTTGCTCTTCATACCAAGTATGACCCAGATGTTTCTCTGTAAAATGGTACTTTGATGGTGTTTCTTTATTTCTATCAGAGTTTATTAAGTTCATTTTTTGATTGCAAAATTCGAAGTTCAGTTTTGTGTTTGTATATAAGGGCTGAGTTTTTTATGGGATGTACACAAAATGTCTTATTTTCATAAACCTCAGGATGCTATACTAACTCTTAGGAAGACTTTCACACTTGCCACACAAGGTGTTTAATTTATCTGAAAGATGTGACTGAAACTGTATAATTTCAAAAGGTTTGGATAAAGGTTGTTTTTGCCCTTCTATCTGCCTTTTTCATTTTCAAAAAACAAAGCAACTAAAAATAAGCCACTGGAAGATTCAAATTCAGTTAAGCAAAAGAAGGTCAAGGTTTGCATCCCTACAGCATTTTTGTTATATAAATAGACATTCATGTTTATAATTTATTACCTGAGAAAAATATCTGGATATCTTTTTCTTTCATCCCATCATTCTTTCTACTGAAGGTCTGAATTTCGGACAGTACAGCAAAGCTTTTCGGTGTACTATTTCAAGACTCTGCAATTCCTGACTTGTCTATCTCAGTCAGTCTCGGTAGCTTTAATGTTGACAAGACATACTGGTAACACTACTTATGTGGTCCCGAACCATGGCTACCTTCATGAGATTGTAACATGGTACTGTGGATTTAAAATGCATTTCAGATCCATAAAAGGCAACAAATTAATCTGGCAGGATTTTAAGCTAAAGCTATTTGTCTGGCATGTAGTATGTTCCCTGTAACATTTGTTCATCTTCAAAGGAAGATGGCCAGAGTTCATTCTTAGCAATGGAGGTAGGTAACACACGAGGAATGAGTAAAATCATATCCCAAGGCTCAGAGGCATTGTTTTATACCCTATGTCTAGTAAGACTCTGAGCAATCTAGATATCATTAGAGCTGTTTTCCCATGGGAGTAATGGTACTCTATCACACACACAGACTCAAGAACCCTGTGTGTGAGCTTTGGTGTGACTAGGTGCACCGTTCAAAACACAAAGTGTGTGACAGAGCCCACAGCTATGTTCTTCACTGACCCCCTGGCTGAATTTATCCAAAGACTTTGTGTCAGAAAATTTTCAGTCAGCTACTGGACTCGGCAAAGCAAGTACTACTCCTCAGGTCCTTGCAGCCTCAGCTGCAACTTTGCACCATTTACACTTAGGGAAGTCCACCTGTTAATTACTACCACTTGAAAATTTGCTGCACCTTATTTTTCATGAGTGGAAATTCAGCAATAAAACCTGTTTAAATAATTGTGACTTGGTTAACACACAGTCAGGGTGTAACTGGAAACAGGATTTTGTTCTGAGATGTTCAGGCCAAACTATATTTTTTCCTCTTCATGAAGGTTTCCTGTGATGGAGTACTAACACTCCCAAGATGTTGGCACATCATTTGGACTATAAGTATATAAGGGAATTTAAAGTATTCAAGATTGCTTCTTTTGGTCATGCTACCATTATGCGAGCTTTCAGAGACACAGAAAAAGAAAAGGTAGGATTCCTGGGAAGATTTTGAGTAGAAGACGGATTCTTTTTCTTTTGATGTTTTCTCCTAGGCAAGGTATTTGTGTTTGCAAGTGATATTTATTTTTGTTCACAGGAAAAAAAAATTAATTATTTTTCTCTGTTTGAAATAAATGAATTTTTAAAAAAATTACAAGTGTTAGTTAAGATTCTAAGTCCTGAGGGAAAGCTTGGATTCTTACAATGACTTACTTTCACTATTTGAGGTTCTTTAATAGCAACTGAAAATGATGCAATCTTAAGGCAGTGTTTCACAAATGATTTTGTGTTGCCTCCACTTTCAAAGGATCTTCCATTCCCCATCAAAACAGATATAAGGCATGCTACTTGCTTTTCAGAAAAGTGGGCAAGACAGGTAAGTGTCTCACAGTTCAGAAAATCCTAGAACATTCTTTTAGGCCGCATGGGAAATTATCTTATGATAATGACCATTGGAGTAAAAAAATTGGTCTTTCTAAAAAATAAAAAAATTTTCTTTAACTGTAAAAATAACTAGAGTTTTTGAAAATAATATACCATAAAGTTTTGTCTTTAAAATGGAGGGGAAAAAAGTATGATGAATTTGGACATAACCTGTGAAATTAAATAAAGTTAGGACAGCAAAGTTGAAGTATTAAACTATCTCCTTAAAAAAAGCTACTTTGAACAAATGTCAGCTATAAACTATGCTTACAGGCATTTCAGCTCACTAGCAGATGCTGACATGATAGACTGTTACTTTTGCTGCTCTAGTCAACACAGGAACAAATTACCATGGTGCTCTACATCTTTGATTCCTCTTCTTTGCTTTGGTGTTGATTAGGGTTTAAGCTCCCTGGGCCTCAGCTCTTAGTCATTTTATATTAATTCATAGCTTCCTCCTCATTCTTTCTGTAAGTTTAATTCAATATTGTGTTAGGTGAAATTTGCTTTATGATAATAGTAGTAATAAAGACTGATGGCGTCTTTACTTAATGGAGCTATTTTGTGAATCTATATCAAGCTTTTCTCATTGTGCCAAGAGCAGAGCATCTGTGATTATTGCAGTGTAGTTTAAAGCACTCAATTTGAGACAGAGAGACAAGTTCTGCTTTTGGCTGCCTATGTAAATCTCTCTTTCTTTGCACTAGAAGTCTGCAGTGGAAAACAGTATTTGACCCCACAACATTGGGGCTGACCATCAGGGCCAGAATAAGAAATTACATGCAGAGGAACTGTGCATCAGTTAGTTCTCTTTTTCAAGACATAGTGAGCTTTAAGCTGTAATTAGTATTTTTAGATATTCTTTTGCAGTCTTTGCCCAATAACAGCATTTCCAATTCTATAAAATTTTATCTAAGTACATTCTATTCTGCACTTCTTACATGGGTGCAGTGGAAACTCAGAACTCAGGAAAGGAGGTTGTAACTCCCTAGGCCAGAATTTACTAAGGGAAGCAGGTTTAAAAACATGTCCTGTAAAAACGATCCAGGAAATCTTCCCTGCAGAAAGAAACTTTCAAGTTCTTGCATTGCATTTCACCTAGGATAGTATTATTCTACCCTAGACACCTGTAATATCCTAGATAATGATTGAAAACAGAACAATGTGAGGGTCCCCAGTAACATCAATTGTGTGATCTGATGTAACACTTGGTTTTATAATTAATTTAGCTCATTTTCCTTGTGATGTAAGGTCAGTGTACTGATGTTACCGTCTAAACAGAATATTAATGGTAAAATAATAATTGGTCAGTATATTCCATGACATATTATTTTCCTATATTAATAATACATTATGAAACCAAAAT
This sequence comes from Mohoua ochrocephala, assembly GCA_013398855.1. Taxonomy (NCBI): domain Eukaryota; kingdom Metazoa; phylum Chordata; class Aves; order Passeriformes; family Acanthizidae; genus Mohoua; species Mohoua ochrocephala. Next base: position 36,237 of record VZTA01008477.1, on the reverse strand, counting down.
ATATTAGACTTAAAAATAAAAAAGCAATGCTAAACTCCCCCAGAACAATTTAAATATCTTATGGACACATTATTAAAATCTCTAGAAAAGTTAAAAGGATATTTTTTCACATCTTTTTTTCTGATTTTTTTCATTCAAGTAAAAGAGGCCTTAGATAGGGGTTTTTTTTACTAAACAAAAACTGCAAGGAAGATGATATTTTTAAAATATCAATCCTTTTATTACAAGCATTGTTTAGCTGAAAGAGATCCGTAACTACACTAAAACAACCAACCATTTAATGAGGAATCTTCCAAGTTTGCTCTGCGATACAGGAAATGGTATTGGATGGGGGCTTTGTCCTCTCTATTTGTAGCTCTTTTCATGAGAAATCATGTCATTGCTTATGACAGTAGATGGTGGCAAACATGGCTTTATGTCACAGAAGCCCAGGATAAACAAGAGAACTTGACCTAGCTTTTTTTGCTTTGCTGTGCTCCTCTTTTTTTTTTTTTTTTTCCTCTCCTTCCCCAGAATCTTTGTGCTAAATGGGTTGAAGTAGATTTGGTTTGTACTTCTCAGAGAGGATTCAATGTGACATGTTATGGGAAGCTCTGGCAGAAATATGTGGTAAGTAGGTCACAACAGCTCTGTTGATTATCATATTGGTGATTCAAAACCACAGTATCAATTATAAACTGGTGGATGGATAACATAAAATCTTGCATATTTACTGGGAGAGGGAATTTTTACAGCATGAGACCAAGCTGAGTAACCATGCTGTACTAGCAATATATTTATTTTTCTTAAAACCATAACCCCCTCATGAAATGTTTTTAGCCCTCAGCTTAGCCTGAGGCCAAATCCAAGGAAAGTAGCCTAAAGCTCATGATGAATGTTTACTGACTTTTGTGGTCAGTGTTTCTCAGGAGTAAATTGTAAAGAGCATATGAGCTACACTTTATGTTTCCAGCTTCAGGCTGTGGAAAGGAGTTGGAGGAAAAGGTATGCCATTTAAAATTACCCCCAAATTATGTTCACAAAATATACTTCACCTTTTCAAAGCTGTGCATACTAAAATTACTTAAATATTGCATTCCCTACTAGGAAGTCAAATACACCTACCTCATGTGGTTTAAATAAAATAAGAAGTAGGTTCATTTAGCAAACAAGACAGATAATTCAACATGAAAATCTAGGGGCTGAGAAATGATCTTGGGAGTTTCTGGGCGAACCTTGAGATTTGGCACAAGGTAAGTGTGCAGCAATGCCTTCCCTAGATTACCAGCAGGATGTGCATTGCCTTTTTCCTGCTGTCTTTATTCACGTTTCGGCAGCTTGCCACAAGCAATACGCCTAGCTCGTACAAAAACCTGTCTGTGTAGCACACAAATGTGTGCATGCAAACACACATACACCGTTCATTTCAGAAGGTTCCATGTAACCTTAATAAAAAACTGCTTTCTGAAGTAGAGAATATATTGAGCTGCACTTGCACAAGCTCACTTGCACAAGCCCTTTGCTGAACAGAGGAATTTTACAAAATATAGATACACGATTTTCTGCTGTGACTGCCATGGTTATGATCTATTTCCACAGTTTGATATTTTTCTGTATTCATTTTAGAGTCATGCATATCAAATAGAGTGTCACTGGATGTAGAAGTCAATATTTATAATCTCTTGCCACGTAACACCAATATGTAGGCATGCTGTACTTACCTGTACAACACTTTGAGAGAATTTGGATAGCATATCAGATTGGGGGTGAACTTTCAGGTTCAGGTGTGCTAACTCAACATTGATTGACTGAAAACACCCAATCTTATTCCAGACAACAATGAAATTTTTTATTAGATGTCCGTCAGTGCAAACTGTCCAGTTTTAAAATGATTACATTTTGTTGCAAGGTCAACTATGATAAAATTCTACATATAATTTTTGAATACTTTTAAATTATAATTCAAAACGTGCATTTTTTAAAATTTGAAAACAAGAGGCAAAGTAACAACTGATCTGAAAGCTGTAATCTGAAAGCAAATAAATTATGTATTTTTTTCCTTTGCATCAGGTAAAATCAGAAATCACTTCCAATCAGATCTTCACAGATGAATAGCACACTGGTCTGCATAACTGAGAAATAAATACATTGACATTAATTAGAAGTGGCTTTTGGCATTCTTTTATTTTTAAGTACACAAAGCAAGAAAACACAGAATACTGACCAAAATAGGTCCATCTACTTCTTTTAAATCATTATTCCAACACTGGAAACTATCTTATGCAAATTTGAGGGAATGGCAAATGTTAGCATACAGTCAGCAGCAATATGTCTGTTCCCTTTAGAAAAAAATTCCTTTTCAGGCAGCTAAAATTTTACCTTTGCTTATGTGTAATAAGACCCAATTCTGTTTTTCTGAGTGAGCTTAGCGTAAATACTGGGCTCCTTCCACTGACATTCTGTCTAGTAGAGTCTTCTAACCGAGTAGCAGAAGAAATTAGTATAATAGTAGTAAAGCAATCTCCAATCAGTGTTAATTACAGGTTAGTTATAGTAAAATGGCTCAGATAAAGAAAATATATTTTAACATATATGCATATATATATTTGCAAATATATATTAAAAATATATTTCCTTGTATATGTATATTTAGGAACTCTTATTGACTACAGATGAAGCCTCCATTTTTTCAATTCTCTTTGTTATTATTTTTTTTTAAATTTATTCTTGTAGTCAATACAAAATCATGAATATAATCTTTAGTTTTTAACCCCTTTAGCCTCACTCTATTCCCCGTTTAAAGATACCACTGGGTGATTTTTTTTTTTAATTGTTTTTGGTTGGTTGGTTGGTTGGTTGTTTTTTTGCTTTAAATATTTGGGAGCATTTGGAGAATTAAATATTTTGGGAGTTTTTAAGTCATCCCTGTAAAGTCCAGTGCAATCCAGCAACATGTAAGCATTGGGACAGCAACCAAATGCATCCTCAATATGTAGTGCCTCATTTAGCTATGACTGACAGGTGCAAAATGCTACTGAATCAGAAATGATGGATATAATAATGGCCAGCAAAGGAGATTCACAAACCAGATTTTCCTGGGAGCATCATCTGCAATGGATGTTCCCATATACCTAATATGGGAATATCTAATTACAATTTTCATTTGTTAAAACGAGGGAAAATATTGATAGAATAAAATAGAAATCCCCAAAGAACAGAGCCCAGATGTTCTTCATAGTGATTTTAGCCCCAGGGAAGTTTGGGGAACAGAAGTGACTAGAGGCTCTGGGTAAATTTTCTGGGTGGTATGCAAGGAATTACATACATAATTCCAGCTGTTCTTAATGGGATGGAATCATTATTATAATAATGATTCCTTATGTTAAAGGAATGTGTGTTTATGCGGGTTAAAAATTGCCCACAAACTTTCAAAGAATTTACTTTCATATGACCTTGTTTCTTCAGGTAGAAGTATTCAGTGAATTAGAAGCAACCAAGACAGAGTAAGTCTTTTTTACCTACTTCTACAATAGCAAAAAATTTTAAATCTGACTCTGCCACTGCAATGTTGGTGTCATTCCCTTATCCTGGCCTAGGGCACTGTTTGAATAAGCAAAATTCTGACTAATTTGAGATTTTGACCAGACAGAGATCACTACAGGCCTAGTGATTACATCTTCCTTTATTTGATGAGACATAGCATTTGAAAAGACCTCCTAAGTCATGATGCCCAGTTCCACTTGCTAGCACAGGCAAATATGTCATATAAAATTAATATCAATCATGTAATTCAAAAATCTTTTAATATGCAGGGGTTTTATTTACCCTCCATGTGATATAAAAATAGCACAAAAACAAGAGTTAGATCTTGAGAAGAACGTTTCGCAGAACTGTTTGCATTGAAATAAAGAAAGCTTCAAATGCTGATTTTCTCTCTTGGAAAGACGCTGTTGAGAAATAGTAGAGAAATGCAAACCCACATCTGTACCTTCCATATCTCTCTCTCTGTTATTTGTGTCATGTGCGAAGGTGTTTTTCCTGATCCTTCCACTTCTGTTGCCATTAATTTACATTCTGAAAAATAGTTTTTGCTGAAAAGTTAGGGACCATAAATTGGTTCTTTATGACCCTTCTAGTCCATTTGGTTATGGAGTGAAACAAGATTCAGCCTGAAAGGGAAAAGCAGCTGAGAGTGACAATGAATTTCATAAAGGGCATATAAGAGGCTGCATGGAAGAGCCTGAATCCTCCCCCACCTCTGCTTCTGAGTTATTAGGCCACATCTCACTCAAAAGATTAAACATTTTATCTCACAGGTCATTCCGTTTTATTGCAGAGTTGCCTTTAGCAATGCTATAGTTGAGGTTCTGTCAGTGTTTCTATTATAGGCTCCTATTTTCTGGAATTTATAACTTAGGGCTAGAAATTCCCTCTGGGTTAAAACTTGGCAAAATCATAGTAGGTCTTTTTTCCAGCAGAGAATCTTTCCCCCATACACTCCCCAGTTTTTAGTCCGTGTTTAAAGTAGATGGGGATGCCACAACCCTTTGCTTATAATTTTAAAACAAATTTCTTCTACCTGAATCCAAGAAATTTCAAAAAGTATTTATTAGTTAATGCAAAAATGCATGGCAGTGTGACCTGAGAGTCAAATACTAGAAATGTAAAACGGGCACTGCATGTGTGTACGCATGCACGTGTGTGCATGTGAGCATCTGTGGGTGCCCACACAGTCTTGCATTTTTCCACAGCATTTTATTGAGTGCTGTGCTTCAAATGGAGACTCAACAGCTAATGAACTCTTAGTGAAATTAATAGCACACTACTGCATACACACATGACATTCAATAGCTACTGCATACAGGTGTGTTCGGCTACATTCAGCAACCCACTCCTATGAATTTAAAGTGGATATTCTTAATTTAAAACCATTTAAAATCTCACAGAACAACAAAAAAAGAAACTGAGATAGCTACATAAATTGCATTGCAAGAAATTTCTCTCAAGATCCAGCTGAAAGCAATTAGTCCAAAATGACCTAGAAGTAAGGAAAAGTATTAAATTGAGCCCATAGTTTAATTGGTTTGCCACTTTCTTATGTTAAGACTTGGTTTACTTGTTAAAAAAACTCCATAAAAGGTCAGCTGCTGAATAATGAAATGAGTAATGTTTCGGGGCAGCCAAGATGTCATTATTAGATATATATCAACAAGCTCCGATCTCCGCAGCTGCTGGTCTGTGGGCAGATTGGGGTTGCCTTGTGTGAGCTGCTGCCCCTCTGCAGAGAGACTGAACTGCTGCAATGCCTTGAGGGCGGACTCTGGGGTGGGAGGTGAGGGCCACAGGCAGGGCCAGGTTTGGGGCTGTACAGGAGGCCTGTGAGAGCTGGATGCAGAGGCCCTCTGCCCAGACTGGGGAAACCTGTGCTTCCCCTCAACAGCTGTCACTACCATATGAGAGCATTTGTGTCTCCTGATCTGGACAAGCTCGAGGAATGTGCCCATGAGAATCTCATGAGGTTTAACAAGGCCAAGTGCAAGGTGCTGCACCTGGGTTGGGACAACTCCTGCTGTCAACACAGGCTGGGGACGAGCAGCCCTGCCCAGAAGGACTTGGGGGTGCCGGTGGATGAGAGGCTGGACATGACCCAGCCATGGGCACTCCCAGCCCAGAGAGCCAAGTGTGTCCTGGGCTGCATCCAAAGCAGCGTGGGCAGCAGGGAGAAGGGAGGGGATTCTGCCCCTCTGCTCTGCTCTGCTCTGGTGAGACCCCACCAGCAGTGCTGCATCCAGCTCTGGGGTCCCAGTACAGGAAGGACATGGACCTGTTGGAGTGAGTCCAGAGGAGGGACACAGAGATGTTTAGAGGGATGGAGCACCTCTCCTACAAAGAAAGGCTGAGAAAGTTGGGTTTTTCAGCCTGAAAAAGAGAAGGCTTCAGGGTTACCTAACTGTGGCCTTTCAGTACCTGAAGGAAGCCTATAAGAAAGCTGGAGAGGGACTTTTTACAAGGGCATGTAGTGACAGGACAAGGGGGAGTGGATTGAAAGTAAAAGAAACTAAGCTTAGATTGGGTATTAGGAGGAAGTTCTTTGCTGTGATGGTGGTGAGGCACTGGAACAGGTTGCTTAGAGAAGCTGTTGATGCCCCATCCCTGGAAATGTTCAAGGCCAGGCTGGATGGGGCCCTGAGCAACCTGTTCTAGTGAAAAATGTGGGGGCTTGGAACTGCATGACCTTTAAGATCCTTTCCCACTCAAACCATTCTATAATTCTCTGCCCATCCCTCCAACCTGTCAAGGTCCTTGTGAAGGGCTGCACAGCACATGAGTGGAGAAAGAGGTAATGGTGGAAGAAGAAAGAAAAGGTAAGACAGCTTCTTACAACTACTTTTATTGGCAGCTGTAGTCATCACATTTTTAAAGTGAGTTATTCTTCAGAATAAAAATAGAGGTAAAAATGGGAAAAAAGGATGTTAAAGGGGGCTAAATAGTTACAGAAACTGGGTTCCTTCTATTTTTAGCTCAGTGGTTCAAAGCCAGAATAGATTAGTAGTGATTGAAAATTATTTCCATCTGTTCTGTGGTTGTTTCATGAAATCTTCTGATGATGTTGATGCATTTACTACTGCACAGCTCACCACACCACGAGCTTCCTCCAGAGCTAACACTAAGTGACAACTTTGAAATTTCAGAAGATAGGAGGACATGAAAAATGGACTAATCCTTCCCTTGATCGCCTGGTGTTGCCAGAGCAGAATTGAAACAGATGGTTTGGATGGTGTAAAAAATTTATATTGCTGCTGCTCCCAGTTAACTCACTGTAGGCCTCTTATTCCAACATCTCCTAGGATAATTAAAGCTGATATAACGTAAAAGAAAGATGGTGTGGTGAGTCAGTGGCAGAAAGTCCTGCTATGCTAAACCAAATACACTTTTTTACACAGGTTTTGCTTCCAGAAGTTCATGAATACAGGTGTTTAACATCTCAGAGTGATACTCTGGCAAAGGACTGATAGAAATGAGAAGCACCCTGCAATATGCTTTGTCAAGAGCTTCTGTTATTTCTTCTGTGCGCAGCAGAAGAGAGAATAGAATCCTGCATGGACACTACCACAGGAAATTCTCTGTAGCCTTTCATATTATAGTCATCACGTTATTTTCAAATACCAAACTGCGGTCTTACTACCTGAGGAACCCAGATTAGGATGACCTTAGCCAAGATAACAACATACTGACTGTGTCAGTCTCCTATCTGTAAAACAGATATAATTAATGTAGAGATAGGGATGTAGACACCGTTGTTCTCAACAAACTTTCTGGAGAGCTATGTCAATTTTTTAAAAAAAGTAAAATACAGATGGTGTGTCCCTCTTACATCTTTGTCTCAGGTTCCTATATTCCTCTTACAATTGCTTTGTTTAACAAAATCTCTATAAGAGCATTGTAGAGGTTGTTTAAAATGGACATTTTCCTCTCTCCAGCACACTTTCAGGATGCCATTACTCTTTCCATTATGAAAAAAAAGAGAAGCAAAGAATAAAGAAGGCAAAAATTATGCAGTCATCTTACATAATATGGTAAATATAGCATATTTTTCAGTCATTTTTATGCTGGTGTATGTCAGGAAGAACAAACTGAAATCCAAATGCTTTTCCTACAGCTTGAAACTTGTGGAGTATTTAACTAAAGTTGTTTCTTTCCTTCAAAACACTTCATTAAAACAAAAATTACTTTCTCCCTCTTGATGTTGCCAAAAGGATTCTCACACCATGTAATTAAATCTCTATTTTAAAGTACTTTTCTCAGCAAACACGGGCTTCTAAGTTGAAGACTGCATAATAGATGTTATTAACTATACATATAAATAGAAAATATGACTTGTGAAACATTATATTTGCTGAATGAGTTTGCCTTTTTCCAAAGTCATCTTCTTATTAATGACTCATGAATTTCTGTTCTATTATTTAAAAATAATGCAATTATGGACTATTCGGGAATAATTTGATGTATCTTATGTTCATATCCAAACCTATTAATTAAGAGAACCACAAGTATTTATAACGTGCTGTATGCTTCCATTATTCAAGATAATCCTTTTAATCCTATTTAAATTGGAAGATAGAAGTTAATCCAAATAACATCTCTCTACAAACAAATATTAATAAACCTCTCTCAGTCTCCCCTGTCACCTGCCCTGGAAATGATGAGTGACTTGTCTAATTTGCTCTAGATGCCAAACAATGGAGACGAAAAGCAAAGAATGCAAAACTGCCACTTTGTATCTAAGGCCACAATACCAAAGTGTGGAGTAAAAGCACTGTACAGCCTTCTTCTGTATGATGCCTCCTTAAAAACTAAGCTTTTCTTGGTGATACTTCTGAACTCGTGGATCTTTCTGATGCTGCAAACTAACACTAGGCTTGTGCCTGGAGAGTATCAACTGGGTGAAAGTTTTAGTGTGCCATGTATTAAAGGCAGCATTTCAACATCATGCTGTAGTTTAGAGGACTTTGGTATTTGGTAATTCCTTTAATTTGACTTGGTTTTTGGAAACCAGCAACAACATAAGGAAGCCATGTTGAATGTGTAATTTTGGATTTACACCACGGCACTATGATCTGTGATCTGCACATACGGTCAGCCACCAGAAACCAGAAACCCAGCAATTGTTTTTTCCCTGCTGTGAGCAATGGTTTTGGACACAACTCACTCTGTTTTCACATTGGCTGTTCTCCCTTTTGCCCCAAAACACAAGTGCAAACTGAGCTTCTGAACAAAAGAAAACCCTGATGTGTCCACACAAACCTACGGGGCTATTTTTTGTCCAAGGACACATAAAATATGATCAACCTGCTAGGAGGACATTTTGCTTTGTTAGGTGAATACATAATTCATTGCAGTTGGAAAACTAAAAAGATACTGAATGTTATGGATTGCAAAGCACAAACTAATTTTGTTTCGGAAGCCTAGGCTCGTATTTAGGTTAATTGTTTCCTCTGCTTTCTTAACATAAAACACATAAAAGTAAATAATGCTTCCTGTGAAGCAGAAACTCCCTAAGAATACCAGTGACACAATTGTATCAAAATAAAAATTTGAATAGAGAAATTCATTTGTATATTCTCTGTGGATTCTGTATTTACTAAAAAATACCTGCATTAAACCCAACAAAGCTAAAACTGAGTCGATGATCCGCAAAGTGAATAACAATGACTTTAAGAGGAATCAAAATATTGAAAATTCTAACCTGTCTTTTTTGATAGAGTATATTAAGAATAATGTTTCCATTTTAAAAAAATTAAGGCCTGCCAGAGATTTAAATTTTCAATTGAGAATGTACTGGATCAAGCAGATAAATTAAAGGAAGTACTTGCAACAGGATACTGTAGGTGAAGGAATTCCAAAGTATTTTAGGACCGAGTGGTTGAACTGCTAACATAAATGCACAGTCTTTGATTTAAACTGGTCACCATGCCAGAGGACTAGAGGGTAACAGCTTTTTTCCCTCCTGTAGCTGAAGGAAGAATCATGCGGGGCAATACAGATTAGCACCTTTTTCAGTACCAGGAAAATTACACAAAGTAAGATTTCAGAATACAAAGACAAGCAAGCAAAATTAATGAAGAAAAACTACTTCTCAAAAGGGAATGGGTTAAAAAGTAGGTTATTTGGAGTTTTTAATTCCTTATGAGAAAATATCATAGGTGAAAGAATCAGAAAAGTGAGTAAATGGAGGAATAGAGTTGTTTGTTATACATAAAAAATGGCATTATGAGTTGCAGCAAAACAGTTGGAATGTGGAAATATTAAAATCATATCTCAGGACTGATGAAAAGGGGAAAGGACTGCCAGTGAAGCAGGTAGTTTTTAATTTGACACAATGTTTAAATGGGTCCAAAAAGGACAAAAATTACATACACTAGAAAAGATCTTCAAAAGAAAATGTGATGGTAGGGGCAGTGCAGTGCCATAACATAAATGTAAAATGTACTGATAAACGTAACAAGTGCTAGGTTTAGTGAGCTTTTGAATTAACAGTGAGTGCTCTGTGCAATCATTGTAACAGTTGACTGAAAATGTTCTTTATGCAGTGAAATTTTTAAAAGCAAGCAATGGATGAAGAACTGCTTTTTAGAAGAGAGAAAAAATTGTAACAGAAATAGTCAATTAAATAAATGGGGGTAAATAAATACAGCTTCACGCTAAATACCTGAGTCTGGATGCCACCCTTCCTAAAGCTAAAAAAGCAGGAAACATTTCAGAATGTAATGTTAAAATGCAGCAAAATTCTGTAAAAACAAAGATGTACAGAAATAAACAGAATGAGGAAGATATACCAGACACTGCTTAATACCAGTAATGAGAGGACTTGAAAAAACCTTAAAATATTCCTTTCTTTAGGTTTTGTTTCCTAAACTTACACGTTTAGTAATTTTTGCGGAAGTTCTTTTCTAAACATAGTGAAATGCTAAGCTCTGTGAAACTCATTTTCATGAGGAACAGTCTTTAACTTAGTAGGATTCTTAATTTGTATATGCATAGATAATGTAGTAGTGGGAGGATTTCAGAATGAGTTCATGGAACTAATTCTACATAATGTCAGATTTTGAAAAACAGGTTATTCTAAAAAAGTAATGTTACAGAATTAATAGAAGACTGTGATTACTGCAGAAGCAGAACACCAGGCCAGAGGTACTCTTTTCCTGATTAATACCATGTCTTCCTGCCATAGGCTTCTGGACTTGAGCCCTAACTTCTGGAAATAATTCTGCAGCATTAAAAGGTATACAAAAATCTGCAGGTAGCATGACAGCATAGCAGAGAAGATGGCTTGTGTGGTGTGTGAGGCATGACAGTAGTGAAAGCCAGGTTCTCTGGCTGTGTGCTCATTGAGCAGGACACTTGAACACCGTGCTGCACAGCCAGAGATGAAATAGAGAGCATTTGCTTTCATTTGCCACCCACCATTTGTCACCAGTGTTACAAATGTGTCTCGTAACACAGTTCTTCCGATTAAAAGCTTTTGAGCTTAGACAGTTAGCTCCAAACATGATGTTGTGCTGAAGAACTGTGGTCATCCAACACTGAAGTCTGCTTCCAAGTCTCCTCTATCCAGATAAGCTGGAGGCTAGAAGCAACATAACACCTACTGAGGTGCAAATTTTAAGGAGATTTGATTTTTCACTTCTTATCTTGATATTTAAAGCCAGCCTTTCACTTCTTCTTCATTCAGGTATAGAACAAAGAGTTGGGACAAGCTGGCTTTCTTATTTGTTTAGCAGGCAGGTGGCTTGCCTATGATTTCCACTCTAACAGTGATGGATGCCCTAGGCAAGGAAAATTTTACATGATTTTGAACAGTGAAGCTTTCTGTCAGCACCAAGTTCTTATCTTCCGAAGCCTACAAGTGTGTGTAGGTTTGCCAGTTTACATAAAGATAGATTTCATATTCATTTAATTACGCTTTTGGAGGCAGGAGAAAGGAAGTCATAATCACAAGTGCTAAAACGATCACACTGACGCAAGTCGGCGTGCTGCTGCTAGTCTGCTAGCCTCAGCCTCCAGTCAGTGGTGACAGACAGGTTATTCTAGAAAATTATTCAAATTTAAGCTCCTGCACTGTTTCTTCTAAGGCAAGTGATCCCTCCCTGTTTATGCTAGAGAGAGCCTGGAGAGATTGTCCTTTCTAGTCTCAGGTTAGCCTTTGGGAATAGTCACAGCAGCAAGGATCACTTCAAAACCAGTTATGTCCATTTAGTCTTTACCCTAAACATGTTATAGTACAAAATATACTACAGAATAATCCAACTTCAAAGCAATGGAAGAGTGCTTGCCATAGACTGCCATAGTGTTTACCGTGTAGATTAAATCAATTCAAGAGATGAATTAATGACTGAGGCCACTCTATTTGAAGAAAGATCCTGTTTATATCAGTGTTTTTCCAAGAAAAGGTAACCATATAAATTTTGAAAGAACTGTATTTTTTTCATTTCATTAATTAGGTTTCTGTGTCTTGTCACTGACTCCCCCTACTCATCTTAATAAATCATCACAAACAAGTGATGCACAACTGAATTGGAAGATGCAGCGAATATTGAGGAAATTAAATTGCAGACAACACACATAGCTTCTGATCAATCATCTCTTAATTTTCAAAGTCTGCCAAGAGATGCCAACCCTTAATGTTTATTTGTGCCATGGCGATAAGAAGTGTTCTTAATGGTAGTTCCCTTGTGTTTTGTTTTCTCTCTCCAGGGTCTCATTGTAAATAAGAGACTCAGTTTTCATGTGTTTTTATGATGAAGCATTGTAGCTAAATGAATGTCATGGGACACCTCTTAAACAAGTAGGCTACAGAAGAGCAAACCTGTTAAAAGAATATATTTCCTCTTCGTATAGAAAAACAAGTCCTGTGCAATGAATGCTTCTACTGAATCTTTATGCACTTAAAGTGTAGTTTAAAGAAGTGTTGCTTGTTAAAGGAAATTACCTAACAAAATTTTTGTACTTCAAGCAGCATTACACCATAATGTACACTGGGACCTTTAATAATACATGCTAATTACAGATTTATATAAATTTTAAAAGAATTGCTTTTTTGTCCACTTTAGAAGGCCTTCAAATAAACTTCAACTGTGTGATTACTAAGGATCTATGGAGTAGTGTGTACAAGAGCGGTGTGTACACAGGTGGGTATGCATGCGTATAGAGCGATGGAGTTGTCACTTTAAAATAGATTTGCTATGGCCCCACCAAGCTCTTTAGCTGCACAAATATTTACACCTTGAAAATAATCAGGGCCAGAGGCATCCTGCACAATTTATAATTTGCATTGACAGTACGAGTTTCAGGGACGGGAGAAGCCCTCTGCAGCTCCCGATCTCTCCAAGGCTGCAGAGACTAAGAGGCCAGGGGCAGTTGGACATGTTATGGGGCCAAGCATTGGGAGCTGGACTGGGGGCTGCCTGCAGCAATGTCTGCAGCTCAGTGAGGTGTCTAAGTGTCTTAGTCCATCTTTCATTGGTTCAATGAGTTTTGGATCTGGACCCCAAAATCTCAGCAGTCAGTGCAATGGGAAAAGAAAAAACCACATCTATAACTATTTCTGTAGTAGATCAGTGAAGATAGTCCCAAATGTTTAAAAGTATATATAAAACATATATGCAGTTTTCAGAAGTATAAATCTGTGATATCAGAGTTAAAATTTTTCAATCCTTATTCACAATTAAATTACCTTTTTAGAATAGTTAATATGATTTTTCTGTTTTTACATTCCATTCACATCCCTGACAATCTGTTATTTTTTGCTTTGCCAATGAATGAAAGTGCAAAACATCCCTGCAGTAAGAGTAGCTTGGTAATTATCCTCTTGCCATACAGCTCCCAACTGGTTGTCACATTGCAGAAGTTATATTTAAAGAAACCATATTTTATTAAATATTGCCAGAAGACAAAAGAACCGAAAATAGCAGAAAAGAAAAATAGTCACCAAGATATTTACTGCTATATGGAATGTGTGCTGTATTTTTCGCTGTTCACTGTATTTATTGAAAAATCAATGGTAGGTCTCCTCCAGTGTGACTGTTTTGTGACAGACTTTTATTATAGGCTAACATTCCATTTCACCAGTTCATTTGTGTAAAACTTTTTGCTGGAGTGGCAAATATTGATAAGATTTCAGACTGAAAAGCAAAAAAAAGAGCACTCTCTTCAAAACAGAAGAAACATTAAGTGCAGTTCATTAAAAGATTGGAAAGAACGGGAGAAGCATGATTTCTAGCAATAAATAGTGTTTTGTTGTTTTTCAAGGTGCAAACAAATCTTTTATTCACAACTGTGGTAGATTTTTTAGCACATACACACATACTTACACGTGCTAAAAACCTATAATCCACACATTCAATATTTAAATTTATTTATGCCTTCAGTAGAAATGTTTTTACCATTGTGATTCTGATGTTGTGCAAAGATTTTAAAGTGTTTGAGTGGTTTCTTTTCAACTGGGGTGGCTGCACGTTTTTGAGCTTTTTCATCACAGAAAGAGTGTTGAACTGCAATGGGGCAACTCATGTATGTGTTTAGTCTGAACTGTGATCGAGTCAACCAGCTCTCTCGCTTAGCAGGAAATTGTTGATGTTAGGTCAGCATTTGTTGATGTTAGCATTGACAGAATCAGTAAGGAACAAAATGTGAACCTGGAGGGGACTCACTTTGTGTTCATGGCTCTTGTAGGTGTATTAGGGAGTTCCACGCAGCATATCGAACTGTCTTTAATATTCAACATTTAGCTTCATTTCTGACTAACACTAGGCTTTCAAACTGGTGTCTTCCTGACAGTTTCAAAGTGGTTTTGACTGTGTTCAACTCCTTTCTCTGTAGGGGTTTAATCTCATAAAGATTTCAGCCACACAAGTACTAGTGTCAGGGGTATAATGATCACTTTGAAGTTTGTTTGCTTTCCAGTGCATTTAAACACTTTAAGTGTTCCAGAAATAGGATTAGATGCCCCAGTGAATTCATTTCATTTACCCCCAGCAGTGGTTTTCCAATACTATATGGTGTTTACATGGTATCAATTTAGTGGCATGCTGATTTCCAAGATTCATCCTCTCCCCTATCAATTTTCTACCTCTTGATCCTACTTGAAAATTGCTGTAATATGGGGCAAATAATACAAGACAAAAGGAATATTTGGATTCTGGTATTTTGGGGGGGTCTTTTTTGTCACTACCAAAGCTTTGTGATACTCCAAGCAAAAGAACTTTATGTGAATTTATTGAGGAAAACCAATCAGAAGGACAGCCCTACTTTTTTTCTCCATGCATCCCTATCAGATTCTGAATGTTTTCATAGCTTTTTTCCATAGAGTGAGATTCTGTGCTTTTCTCAAGTCTTGTCATTTGACACTTATTCTGGAAGTATTTTCTACTGCAGTGTCTGTCCCACCTTTCCTTACTCTTCTCACTCGAAATGCTTAGTGAGAACTAGCTGATGCATCTCCACACTTCCTTAACTGCATTACCTCGTTTGCTGGGAGAGAGCCTTTATGTTTTTTAATGACTGACCAGAAAATGAAACTTACCTGAGATTTTTTTTTTTTTTTTTTACTTTTATTGATTTGAAATGGTAATTTAGCATACTCCCTGGTGTTCATAAAGAATTACAGAAACAGGGAGAAAAGGTCTGTTATCAATTAGAAAGTGCTTTTTTTTCTGCAGCATTTAATCTCTAATTATTATTTCCATAATAAGACATCCCATGCTGCTGCAGAACGAGCTAAATGGTTTATATTTGGGGCAATAAAGGTTTTTTCACCTCTATTACCAAAGGGAAATATTAGGGAGATCTTTGACTGTCCATGCTATATGAGCAAACAGCACTTAAGCCCGACTCTGCTTCCTAAACAAGTATTTAATCTCCTCATTAAAGATATATGAAACTAGAAATCAATGAGCACTGGTGGCTAGAGCTTTATAGCGGAACTAATGGCTACACCTTGTCTAACATAAGAAACTTCACTTGTGGTTTACAGCCGCTACACATGGAGAAACATGAACCTAAAAGGAAAGATTTTCAGTTATGCTAATAATTGCAGCAATGGTTCTAGAGAAGCAGGTCACATAAATATGTGACAAAAATCAAGCATTTGCACTTCACATTTCAATCTTTTAAAAGGCACTGAGATCTTACTATGAGGTTTGGATAAAACCAATAACAATTCCGCTCCCAGAATAAAAAACTTCATTCAGTTTGTTATAAGTGCTCCTACAGCAGAAACAATCACAAACCTGAAATGCTGGAGATTGGGAACAGTGTGAGCTGGAGAGTACACGACGAGATTTAAGTGAATATATGCAGTGCTAATATGATCTATTTTGTTTTCAAAATCAACACTAGGCAAAAATTTAACCCTGTGAACAGAAAAGAGTACCTCACTGACACACTATTTCTGGTTCTATATTTTCTTTATATTTAAATGATTTGCAGGAGAAATAAGGCAAAATGTGAGATATTTTTTCACACATTTGAAAATGCCTGAAACAATGTAAGAAGATGCCAGAGTGTATGAGTACTGTGGGATGCATTGCCTGTATTCTGTGGGGGCATGAGGATGCATGGCATTCAAAGATCAAAGTCTGTTTGTACCACTGGTGCAACATTTTGGGGTTTTCCACCACAAGGAATCTCACCTGTTTCACAGGAAAACAGTTTTGCCTGAACAAGGATGCTGTTTTCATTTGAATGTTGCCTAACCTAAGCTAGGGTGGGATATTTCAGAAAGAAATAAGTGATACAATTCTCTCCCTGTACCTTGTACATTTACAATTTCAGAATTAGCTATTTCATTGAGGCCAAGTGATGCCCATTTCACCTGGATACAGAATGTCAACACCTGGACAAAACTTCAAATGTAAAGGTTATAGATTTGCATAAAATACTAGTGTCTTTGCAGACCTTCAAACACAGATCAATGGACAGGCTTCTTTCCTGGTTTTATTTAAGTTGGGACAGAATTGCACAGCTGGAGTGGTAACCGCAAGCATCAGAGATTACAGTGTTTGTTGTTGCTAAAGCCTGTGTCTCCATTTGTACACATCTTCCAATAAATAACTTCAAAACTATTTATGGTTTGGGTTTTTTTTCCCCTAGTAACTATCTTGTTGAAGGTGAGAAAACTCGTGGAAGTGCTCTTCCTGACCCACTGGACATTATAAAGAGATCACATAAGGAAATTATTTTTAGTAATTTTCCATTATACACACCATATTAGGCTTCCATTATGCACCAAACCAACATATGATACCTCTGTATATGTAAGATTTTAAAATGTGTGTGCACACATTACAGTGTAAGGCAGAAAGAGCAATAGAGTACGAAAGGCTAAAAATATGTAACTCTGCCTTTTTCCCATGCTTCACTTTTCCATAACTTGTACAAAAATGGCACAAGTCTAAATAATGCCTCTCGGTAGTCTTTTCCTATAGTTTTTTATGGTTCTTAGTCACATTTTCTTGGCTACTTTTCCTCTGGGAAGAAAGCTTCAACCTATCTTACCCTAATTTTATCTGAAATTTGAAATGTGCTATTTTTTGCTAGCTCTCTTTTTACTTATTTGTCTTAAACTTCATAATCACATTTTCCCTAGAGAACGCATCATTTAATGTGTATTGTTTTTATAGCAATTCATATGCTAGAAAAAGTCATCAGTTTGGGTAATACATTATAGAGCATTATTACAGATTTGTACCTATTTTTAAATGGCTTCCTTGATATTTTCGGATACTATCAGCATCATAAAAGTAAATGGAAAATGGGAGAGGTTTAGTTGTTGCTTTTTAGTGATAGTGAGTAAAACAATCCTGAAGGCAGCCTGTGTTAGTCACTTAGTACCAGAAATAGCTCATGTTAAATTTTAATTCTTGAAATGTATTGCCAGCCTAAGCACTTTTACTAAAAGCCTTGAGAGGTAACACTGGCTAGTTTGGAATGATGTGAGAGGATGTGCACCAAGGCCAAACACAAGTACAGGAGCATTCATTGGTACCTCAGATGGTGCCCAGATTGATTGTATAGGTGGAAAGGAATGATGAATTTCAGAGGAAGAAACTCTAGTACTATGCATAAGTATACACAAATTGAAAGGGAGAGATAAGAATTTTGATTTAGCCATGCTAAGATTGTAAAGAAGGCAACAGGAAGAAAACAACAGGGAAACAGGAAAAAAAATTAATTTGGGTAGAATATAAGGAGAATGAGA
>VZTA01008477.1:0-16474 GCA_013398855.1 Mohoua ochrocephala | reverse complement strand
GAGAAAAAGGCTGGAGCTTTCAAACCACATCTCAACACAGTTAGATCCACAGGTTTTCTGCACATGTCTAGGATAAAGGGGTCTGACTCCAGAGATAGGACTGAATTATTTTAAAGTTGCACTTTTTTCTTGACCCTTGGCATTTCATTTCAGCTCCCATGCACCATGTGTCCTTAATCCAAGTTTCTCTACAAATAATATAATTTGCCTCGATTGCATAATTTTCTCAATTTGGTTTTTTAATGCAAATGAAGTCAGCTGAGGCTTCCACCCTGTTTGAATCACTTCCGCTATCTTCCATGACCATTAATTAATTCATATCTACCACTGCATGAGGTTTTTTTCCTTAGTTACTGAGCCTGAAGTCATTACCTATGTCATTTTTCCTCTTAAATTTAGATATAGTTGGAATGGATATATCTGAAGCAGCATTAAAATGAGAATAAAAAGTTTAGTTTTTATCATATACCCAGCTAATTTAGACAGTGTGGATAAGTCTTTTGAGGCTATTAGAACCACTGGTTTCTTTTGGATATTCATTTAATTTGGGAGGAATATGCTTTCTATTTTTCTATCTCCTCACTGGTTAAGTGACTAAACTGGGAGCTCTGTGTTGGTCATACTGGCTCTGTATCAACTGCATTATACCACTAGAGCTGGCTCGAACTAAGACATAGCAGGGAAATGGAAAAAAACAACAAAAAAAGCTAAAAACCACCTGTGGGACTAATCTATTACTCCGTTGTTACAAAGCTGAGATTGCTTTCCACCAGACAGGAAAGAGGGAGAGCAAGGAGATAAAGGTGTTGTACCTTTTTAGAGACGAACAAAGGATTTTAAGCTCTTGGGCTAATATTCTTAGCATTCTTAAGATTCCTCTTTATTCCAAACCTAGACATGCCATGAATCATGCTTTTGATGGAAAATGCAAAAAGAATCTGCAATTTTTCTTAGCCAAAAAAAAAAAAAAAAGATTAAAAACCCCATCCTTAGCTTTTTCTGCAGCCATTTTCTGAATCTTCTATGTTCAGGGAAGTAAATCCAAACTTCTCTACTCCACAGAATAATGTCTAAAGTCATGAATCAGAGTCAGCATATCTTTCTTCCAGTTTTCCAAGTACATCACGATACAGAAGTACCTACATTGATAAATATTTTCCTTTAGTCATGTTGAAATCAAAGAAATTGAATTAATTTATGCAAGTATTGACTTCTAGGTTTATTCCACTCTATAATCTGTATAAATTCAGATTGAATAGTAATGGACTTTGTCCCATTGTCCAAAGAGGGTGAAAGGGTAGAATGACACACCAAAAGAATGATTTTCCATTTGAGATTTGAACTGTTAAATCAATTATTATTTTACTGTGGTACTATTTAATCTTTATTGTGGATGATACTGATTTATTTCATTTATTTTCAGTGCAGGTTAGATAAGATTCCAATTTTTACTCTTTTCCAAACAGTTAGAGAGGTATATAGAGACCTAGTTAGAGCTAGGTCTCTACTGTGTAGGGCTACATACCCTCAAGAGTGATTTCTCCAGATTAGGGCTGACAGCCCAGTCAAGTCCACTGCAAATATCCCACTAAGAACTGGCAGACACTGTGAGGCTGGGTGTTTGACCAATGAACAGAACAGAGGATATGTAGGTGCCTTCAACAGAGGTAGATATTTTAGGTGCAACAGCTGTCCTAACTGCCTTCACTGCCAGCTAAAAGGTACTCTAAATTGAAAAATAAACATTTTTTCCTCATATTATCACTTGCTCTTGTTGCTACTGTTTGCTTCAATATAGTACAAAATATACAAATGTAATTAGCTTTAGTGTTTGTGTCTGAGAGTACAAATGAAATATTTTGGAATGTAAAAAATGTAAATGCAAAAAATGCAACAGAAAAGGCCTAGTGTTGATGGATAAAAGGTCAGTATTAATTTTCATAATATTCTTAAGAAATTTTTAATTTTAAATCAAATATCTTCATGCATATTTTCACACACACACAAAAATATCACAGTAGTACTGACATGTTCTCGTCCTAAGCAGTGTATACGCAGTCAACGTGCAAAAGCAGTTGCAAGAAAATCTTTCACATGACATGAATTTCTCCCTGTGAAGGGTTCTCTTTTACTTTATTTCTCAACAACTTTAATTAACCCCTATAATTTTAAACTGTGTGGCAAAAAACCCCAGTGATTTAGTTTTCCCAATATATGAGTATTCTGGTCACAATGTTCCACACAAGAGAAATTCTTTCTGTTTATACAGAAATCATCTTTCTTGTGGAAAAAAAAAAAAAAAGCATTTGTGTGGAGAAATTAAATGGTTATATATGAAGAAAATGCCATTTACATGTAACCATTATGAATTTAGTAGTACATAGCCAACTGACTGTACATGCAACTTAAAATTTTACTGAGTTTAACCTAGAATATCTTATTGTAGTGAAAGCTTTGAGTAGAATACTGTTAAGCACAGTGAAATTTTCCCTCACAGTTTGTAAATTTATACAGGATGTGATTGACTGCCCAAGGGGAAACCAGATAGGTTAGGGTGATGTGTATAAAAGAAAAAGTAATTTGATGACACTAAATACTGAACATTGTACTCTACATGACTGATGAAGGTCAATGTTTTGTGCCTTTGCAAACAGGATTCCATTGACCAGAAAAAGAAAAGAAAGAAAAAGGAGGAATACTTTTCTAATTTCAATAGAAAAGGGATATCAAAAGGCAAGCAAAGCCTTGGAATCTGTTCCAATTATCTATCTATCTATCTGTCTATCTGTCTATCTATCCTTGACAGGAAGATTTTAGAGCATTTTTCCCCCCAGTTATTGACTTTATCAATTTTTGTTAAATGACCTCTGGCACAATACATATTTTCCTTGGATTCAAGGAAAAGGATACAGATTGCAGTAGGGATTTGCAGGATGTCAGCATTTTTTCAAGCTATACGACTCAACTGTAAAACTTCGGAAATAACTAAAGACAAAAGAGTTTGAAGTGGTACCATTCCTACTCTAGTGCAGTTACCATGTATTTGGTCTTTGCAAATTAATTTTGCCTGTATTTTTTAGCACTGTAATTTCATCTAAAATTTTTGTGATTCACTTAAAACAGTTCAGTGTACTGGAAGTTTTAGCTTAGCTTTAGAGATGATTTAATGCCCTCCACATTTCACAACACATTCTCATTTCCAGGCTTACTCCACAGAAAACTTTTGCCAAATAAATCAATTTCCTTTCCTTCATCCACATCTCCTGGATTTATCTCTTTCTTTGCCCTACTTTTACACAATTTTCCACGATGAATCAGTCTCTCCTTTGATTTATTAGAAATAACAAAATGAAGACCATAAAAAGAAAAGACAGTCATATAGAAGAACAAAGTCAAGAGTTTTCTTGGTCATGGAACAAAGGACTTGTTTGACACATATTTGGATTTTAGAAAGTAGAAACTCTTGGCTTCTGCATTTTACCTGAGATTGTTTCTCTGACATGAGGGTACCGGTGTGCACCAACCTACTGTGTATGTTTACTGCACATTAGACACATGAAATTGGCCTGTGTGAACACTCTTGTGTAATATATCATAGTTGTCAAGTCGTGTAAAAATATCACTGCAGAAGTTGGCCCACTGTTTTTATGAATAAAAAGTTACATTATATTCCTCAACCAAAAATACCGATACTTTGGAAATAGTTTTTAATCTGTCACCTGAAAATTTAGACAAGAGAAGCCCACCTGAAATAGATACAGAGCGTCTTTACATTAATGTCCAACATACTTTGTTCAGTCTTGAACTGCAGGTATACGGAGATTTACAAAAGAGTTATGGTAGATAATGTTCTGTATTCCTGACAACATGTACAGGTGATGTTCTCAAAAGAGCAATGTGTATATACTCAACCTTGCTGAACAGATGAATATTTTTCTGCCTAGAGAACAATGTGAACTGAATATTTCTTTTGAATCCCAAAACCATGAAGTGTTGTTAGGTTAAAGTTGCAATGTGGTGAAATGTGATTCTGTTTCTTGTCTCACAGAAACAGTGCACCTTATGACAGGAATAGAAGATGGCAGATGATCTTAAACAGCATTGCAAGATGATGTGGTGAACTATTGACTAACAAATCTTTGGTCATAGGTAAAGCACAGGGAGTATAATTAGAAAAGGATTAAAATACGTTAATTAATATGTGCCAGTAAAAATCCAACATTGCTTTTGTAAAGAGGTGCCACATCTTAGGCTATCATTAAATGTTTGAGGAAACAACGAGAAAGCAGTTAAGAATAATAGGATTGTTTAAGTTTTGTTTTTGTTTTTTTTTTTTTTTAAAAAAACACCTTTAGATAAAATATCTCACTACAAATTTTTGCAGAAAATAAGTTGTCATAAGAAGGAAGGTCATCTTCCAGATTGACAACATTCTAAATTTAGGAAGCAGAGACTAGGAATTCATTAGCAGTTCAAAATGAAAAGAGGTCTCCAAGCTCTGCTGCGTTCAATTTTTTTACATATAACTGAGAAAACATATGCTAAAAGAAGCAAATGGATATCAAATTAGGCAAGCCAGACAATTCTTGATAAACCTTCAAAGAGCTGCAGAAGAATTTAAAAATAATTGTGTGTAAAACGGTTCACGTAAAAATATATAACCTAATTATGGATAAAAGTGATAGAATATAAAATACCTGCTGCACCTCTAGATGTTCTGGAGTAGTTTCTCAGCTCACATCAGCTCAGTAGATGGTGTAAAAAAGGTAAATAGAGTGTTGTAAGTTATCTTAGTAGAAATAAACCCCAAATATTGTTACCGTAGTGTAATTGGTATATCCGTGTTTTGAATACTGTGTGCAGTTCCACCACAATCTCAGGAATCATAGTACAGATGCTTATTATGTGTTCATAAAATAATCAGAAGTTATTGTTAATAACAGCAGTTTAAGCACTTCTTAACCTTAGGAAAATTGTTTTTGTTAAACTTCTGACATATGTCCCTGCACTGATCTATGTTTTGTCACATTTTTACAAGTCTTGGCAGCTTACAGGATGCACCTTCTGATAACAGTAAGTCTAATTTTAAATCGCCTATTTTTCTTTATATATGTTCATTGAACTTGCAGTGTGACAGAGATTGACTGTGAGTTTAACCGTGTTGTTAGTGAATGAAAACATAAACCTTCTATTATGAGCATATTAAACAAATGTTTTCCTTTTGCTAACTCTTAAGGGCCATTTCAGTTGCTGAAAATAAGCTGATTTTCAAGTTCAAAAGTATTGAATAAAAGGAAATGCTGTCTTTCATCCTTTGATTTCTTATCTGTGGGTTTTCTTGTGCTGTATCTGAACATGGCTCTGAGTCTGAACATGGTATTTGATTTTTCACTATATCCTATGTGGTTACCTCAGATACCAGATATTAAAGAGCTTACAGTCGTCTTTCTTAAATTAAAGTATCCATTCCAGAAGAGATGTGATATTTATACGGCTTTTTGTTAATAAATTTACAAAGGTTCTGCTTTATTCTTCCTTCAGGATAACAGCTGTGTTTTAGAAGACAAAAGCTACATGGAGAAAGGATAAAGCTATTACAGCTATGAGTGATAAGAGGAAATGAATACTTCTCTGTACTAATTACATGACAATTCACTTGAAAAACTCTTTCTATCACTTGAGTTTTTAAAACAGAAACAACCATAACTCAATAAGCTGTTAATGGCATTAAAACATTTCTTTTCACTCCCCTCTCCCCCCACACCACCTCACCAGATTTTATCTTTCTGTGCAGCATGTAGAGACCATTTATAAGAAAAAAAGATCAGGAAACGGATATTACTTCTATAAATCTAAATATATAAACTTTTGCACAACATCTGCCAGGGCTCTGAGGACGTGCACAGCCATGACTGTCCCTGGTCTCCCCTGGGACTCCCAGGACCCCCGTGTCAGCACCCCTTCCGTGTGGAGCTGGCATTTCCTTACTTACAATGCTGGCTCAGAAGGGGGTGGCCAGGGGACTGAGGTAACCATGTCTAGGGAAATGTGTGTCTTGGGAATAGGAATAAACTCAGAAGAGCAGCAGATTTAGATTTAAATCAGCTAACAAAAACACTGAGTAAATTAATATTGCATTGCTTCATTCCTAGAGTGCCTCCATGATATTTCTACTTATTTCCTATTTAGTAAACACCTGCAGCTGGATCACAGTATGTTCTCATATAATTTCAGCATCCAAAACATGTGCTACTAATAAAACATCTGTAGATGTATCCAATATGGGTCGCCTCTTCATGACAGTGTAAGATGAATGGAGAAGTTTATGATGAAAGGTTTGTGGTCTGGCAGAGAAGGGAGAAGTCTGGATTAGCCACTGAATGCAAGATGTTTTCATAGCATGTTACTAGGACTGAAACTGCACTCCAGCTATTTATCAGCGCTAATCTACTTGGGGCAAGAGGTAAGCTATATAAAGGGCAGGCACTTGGGTGAGGGGTACAAGTACTTCCTCCTTTGATCCTGTGCCTTTCTTGGTGGATTTGATTCAGCACATTGCTATACCAATTCAGAAATGCAGTGTCGTGAAACTGGTCAAATGCATGGGAATTAGGGTTGCCTCGACCCAGCAGCTGGTGCAGATGCGTTGCTCTGAGTGCTCAATCTCCCACTTGCAAATCATCTGCGCGCATGCGAAACCAATCTAGCTCGAAATCAAAGGATCCACGCAGCTACAAGGCAAAGGTATTTTATCACAGTTTACAATGAATGCACAGATTAAGAACAACCAGTTCTTCAAACATGTCCTTTACTAGGTGTGTAAGTGTTGCTGTCTGGCTGTGTTAGATGAGTGCAATCTTCGGGGAGGAGAAGTCCACGGGAAATGAGGAGGATGACAACAAAAGGCCCATAAACAGAGATACCGAATTACAAAAACCGTTTTATTTTCCTTGCTGCCAGATGTGTCTTTCCTTTTTCTTTTTTCCTTCTCTCCTCCACCCACCCCCCATTCATGCCATTTAACTGTTTAGTGTCATAGGTAACTTCTGCTGATAGAATCTTGGAGATAAAAGTTATGCAAGAAAACATTTTTGTGGATATTTGCATTGTGGAAAACTAAGATACTTGTAAGCTCTCCCGGATAACTGAAACCTGAAGATCATTTCAGGCTTCACTAAGCACACAAGGCTCTGGTTTGGTATCATTAGTGACTCATTTTCTCTTTTAACTTCTGTTGAAAGCATTCATCCATAACCATAGCGACCACTGAAAAAATAGAAGCTGCTAAGTCAGTAATAATGCACTTCTGCTTAAAAAGCCTTTAAAGAATGGATTGGATTTCACAACACAGCGGCAAAAACCTCATATACAAGGAAAGTAAGAAAGGTTATTTTTGAAAGTAACTTTACAAACAATCAGGTGACAAATACGCAATGCTTTCTTAGTTCTACCTTTAAAACATCTCAGCTTAAAGTTTTACTTTGGGATAAAGTTTATTTTCAGAGAACAGGAGAGTAAATATTTTTCAATGCTGAGTCCTGAAGCGAAAATTATTAAATGGAGCAGAATGAAACGGTCTCAATATAGTGATGGTACCAATTTTTTCTGGTTTAATATGTCTTCTTCTTACACCAAAACTCTCCACTGAATTCAGTAGTGGATTATATGAAAGGTAATTTGTACATTTACAGGTTTTGTTTACACTTTCATTATACCTCTACTGCATTCTCTGATGTCTTGATGCAGTTTTCAGTCTTATAGCCACTTTAATCTGCTCCTGCACTCAGCATATCTGAATGAGTTTGTTGGCATAAGGGAATTTTGAAGGTTATATTGCAGTACATGAATCAATGGAAAATGAAATGCACTTGAGACATGATCAGCCAGTTTTAATTCATTGCAGAAAGTTACAGATACCAAAATGCATTTAATGTAATCTGATATCTTTATTCATACTTGAATTTACGAGCAATTCAGCAGGAGAAGAATGACAAGTTTGTTTTAAAAATAGTAGTCTATATTGAATGCCATTTTAATGTATCTCTGACATATTTACATCTAGCAAGGAGAGAAAACTAGAATCTTTGAACATAAATTTCTATTTTCACAGGAAAAAGCAGAGAAATACAATTTTTTCATTTCCTGCCATATGAAGTGTCATTATAAGGCAGGTCAGCTTAAAGATAAACGTTAAATAAATCCTCTGCATCTGGAGTCCAATAAACAGATTAGAAGCTTGCTAGATTGTTCATGCTGTATTTTAAGAAAGAAGTGAATAATACCAGCGTTCTGTAAAGGGCTACTTTGTACCTGCAGAGCAAAGCTGTGCTTCGATCCTGTCTGGCTGAAGGTTCATAGCTCAGCACATTAAGAGACAAGAGTCTACAACCAGTTTTCTTCCTTAGGAACGGACCGTGGCTGACCGTAAGCGTGACTCAGGTGTGGTATTGTTGCACAGTATTATTTTGCTAGCTATGCCCAATCTTAAATCCAAACATGACTGGTGGTGGATCACGTTGTGGCATGGCTTTGGGTATCTTTATTCGGAAAAGTATAGATTTTTCTGTAAGAGTGACCCATGACAATGGATAACAGAGATTAATTAAGGCTGAAATTTTGGCTTCTCATCTTCAAAACAGTTGATAACAGTGTGCTTAAAATTTGCACCAAGATTATTTGCAATTCTTTACTTTCTTTATGTAATCTACTGATTTTGGCAAAATGTGATCACCTAGATGAATACCCATAAGGAGACACTAAAATTCTTGTCTTTTTATATAAAGAAATAGATAGCAAGCAAGTACAGCCTTGCTCTTGATGTATGATTTAGGGCTTCTAATATTATGCTAGGTGAAAGTTTTCATAATAAATGGTTAGTCTAAGTATGTCCACAGATGGAATCCAGAGGTACACAGAATCCATATGTAATGTAGAACTACATATAAACATTTAAATTATGTGCTTCAAACATTTTAAAATATCAATTACAAGATTGTGAAAATCAGACTTACATAGTCATATAGGTAAAATATGCAGAATACTGTAGTCTGTGTAAACAAGTTGAAGCTATCAATACTATGGAAAATTGTATGTGTTGTCATGTTAAAACTGAAATATGGGCCAGAAACACTGAAATGCAAACTAAGACCTGGTGTCCAATGCTAGCAGCATTAAAATACTATGGAAAAGCTTTTGGTCATGAATTAGCTTTGTCTATATTTAAAAAACTCGGGGTGGGGGATGGGGTGGAATGGAAAGATTTTGATGACATATTTTTGTTCATGTTTTGCTAGCTTTGCTATATCTGTGTTTTGATTTCTCTGGGCATAATTACATGATTAATGTAATTAATGTGAATTAATTCACATGAATTTAAAAAGTGAAACCTGTTGGTTTTTTATATGTTGGGTGCTCTTCATTCTTTAATGTTGTATTTGCAGACATTCCTATTAGATAAATTTGCTCATTAAGAAGTCAAAGTGAGTGTCATTTATATATCTGTGTTTTGGCCTTTCAGGATGCAGAGTGAGGGTGAGGAGGAAGCACAGGGCTCTGCTGTGTCTCTAAGTAGCCCAGAAGGACTACAAAGAAAAAATGAAACACGGTGTAGCTGAAATAAAGTTTCTCTGTTGTCTGGTGGAACCCAAACTGGGCTCTTAAGAAACGAATAACTCCACTGATGCCTCTAGCACGGTTGGAAAATTACAAGATAATGAAGATATGTTTCTTTAAAAATATGCCACTTAAAAGTATGCTCAGAAACTCCTCTATGTGAGGAAAATAAATCAATAAATATTGTGATTTATTACTGCTTTAAGAAATAAGGAGGAGCTTACTAAGGAAGAAATAAAAATTATTGAGGCATAACTTGAGAGAGAGGGAGAAGGATTAGTTGAGTGGAGATTTTGTTCTTGTTCTCTACTTCTTTTTCTTTTTTTTTTTTTTCCTTTTTCTATCGAAAGAGTGTAATCCCTACTATAGATTTGCCAGAGTTCTTGAGCAACTTTTGGTTATATGGAGGAAAGCCTATGCCTTTCAAAGCTTAGAAAAACATCACGTCTTTTCTAAAAACACTATCCATGCATTATTACTATTCCACCCACAGCCCTTCCAGTGTGTCTATTTTCTATAAGACACTATATTTTGCCACAGATATGCTTATTAGATTCATTTTTGTAGAATCGTAGAATCATAGAATCATATAATAGTTTGGTTTGGAAGGCACCTTTAAACATAGGCAAGCAGGGACATCTTCAACTAGGTCAAGGTGCTCAGAACCTTGTGTAACCTGACTTTGAACAGTTCCAGGGACAGGGCATCTACCAACTCTCTGCCCAGGGATACATAAACAAAACAAGTTAACAACTGAATTAATAAAGTCTGCCCACCAATTTGTAACTTCTGATTTCTCCATGGGTTTGTACCAATTGAATGGCCAGCAGCATGGGACCATGCCACAGGTGCTCTGAACTCCTGCCCAATATTTTTCCCTTCTACCTCTTAGCTATTAATTAAAATGTCCTAGAAATCAGAATTTCTGGTTAGTTTGCTTTTTTCTATTCTGACAAGAAAACCAAGAGAATGCAAAAGTCTGCTTGACTGGCTAGCTAGGCCTTTATTCTGCTGAAAGGTAAGGGGTAAGATCACAGAGGTCTGTGGGAAATACCGTCTGTGACCTGCCTTTTCTGCTTTAATTTGTGGAAACATAGCAGTCATGGTATCCGTGTCCATTAGCCACATCAGACTCAGCCCCAGTATAACGGAGGGAGAGCCAACAGTGACAGAAATTTCATTTCCTGATTCCCCAAAGTCCAGTATTATGGTCAGATTTTATGAGATGGAACAACGCATTCAAATATTGTAAGACACTGTAAGATGATGAAGTGTGAGGGCTGGTTGGCTGGCTTGTTTATTATTTCACACTTCCCCCCGTTTGGGCAAGGCAGCTTATTGTATTCAGAAGCAGTGTGAGGTCCCCGTCACAAAAATATTTTGGTCTAATCCTTCATAGGAAAACGCAGACGCAACAGGAAAACAAAAGGCCAAAAAAGGGAGAGTGGTGATGATATTAAAGTGAGATTATTGACTTAGTGAGGACATGCAAGAGTCACAGCAAAAGTGGGTCTTGATAACAGTGAATTGGTTTAGCTTTGTGTGCGTCAGGATAGTTTCATCTATATTTTGGTATAAGATAGCTGTTTGAACTTATTCCATTTGGTAATTTTCCCTAGCAAGAAGAAACAAAACTGTGGTTCTTATGTATTAGACTTTGAAAATACATTTGAAAGAGAAATTAGTATTTTAAATTCACATTGCTTGAGTTTTTATATTATTTAAATATACAACTGAATATCTGAAAATTTAAATTAGACTTCAAAATCCTGATGAGTACTATAAATGTACAAAGATGTGATCTCCTTATAGACACATATTGAACTACATTTTAAGTTAAAAGAATGGACAAATTGAATAGTTTGTTTCCTTTGTCAGGTTGTTTCCTGCTTTGACTGGCAGTGTCGTAGCCTGTAGACTTAAATTTCAGTCTAAATCCTAATTATTTGCTTAACTTTCTAGGCCTTTTGTGGGTTTGGTAGTTAGCTGCAACTGTATAGAATTCTCAGATCTTAATTTTAATTCATACGTTCTGTCTCTTAAAAAGTAGTCTGTGCTCAATTTGATTAAACTCAGACCCATTTTCTTAAGTCCATTAAAAAATCTTTAGAGCAACCAACCAATCTACCAGACACATGCAGGCAACAGAACTTTTTATTCTGTCTCCAAGCAGCACTGCATACATGGATATTTTGTACACTTGAAGATTATTTTCATTCCCACTCATCTTAAAATGAATTAATCTCAGATAAACTCTACTAAGATTTCACCAAGGCACAAAAAATACCCTTGGCACTTGCTCTGTTTTGGAAATGCTCCTTGTGAGGCCCTCAAAACAGAGAAGTGGGATCAAATGTCATTCTTTTTTCCCTTGAGTAAAGCATTTATTTCCACTGCACTCCCCTTGGATCAATGGGCTTTGCTCCAAGTCTCAATATTTTACATACAGTCAGCCCCAGAGTGTTAGGTAGAATAGCTCTAGGACCATCCTCATGTATTAAACCAATTAACAGTCTCTCACCATCCTAAATTATTTTCTTTATTCTAGTTAGGAAAGTCTTCTGGTATGTAAAAACTTCTAACAGCCAGGCATTCCAGATTATTCAGGGCATGTTCAGCCTGGACTTTGGAGGTAACTGTTAGTGTAATCCTAGAGTAAATGTGAAATCTGTCTATCAGCGCCATGACAATGTTTTTGTTAGTGTTTTGTTACACTGGACTGATGCATTATATTAGCAAAGACAGAGGTATTGCTTTCAGTCATTCTTAATTATGTGTTGCCTGTTTGAGCTTGCAACTTGAATTTGGATCTTCTAATACAGTATATTTATCTGACATCTCAAGGTAAATCTACAAAATCAGATGCCAGTCCTGAAAAACTGTTTCTCATGTGGTTGCAACTATCAGTTGCTGATGAACACATAAACTGCTCAGATTTACTCTAAAGCATTTTTTGTGAATATTTTTCAATTTAGGAAAAAAGCTAGCAACTGTTCTAAAAATGAAAAATTATATTGTGATGCATACCCAAAGTTGTTTATTAATGTTGGCTGAGATGTATCACAGGAAAGGATTAGTGTAATGCATTGCACATCATTGAGGCAATCTTGTGTTTCTATCAGATACATGTATTTTTATGCATCGCTTGTTCAGAAGGTGTATTTTTATGGGCCTGATAGTAAGAGAGGGTGAGCATCTGTAGTTACCACTGGATGCAACCAATGAAGTCTGCACAGCACAAAGTGATACAGTAGTGATGTTGATGACCATTCTAAACTCTGTTCAGCTTATATACAGAGCAGATAGAGCGCTATGGCTTTTGTTTATACCAAGATATTTCAATTTTCATCTTCCTGAAAATAAAGTCAGTGTAGAAGAATAAGCTACAAAACCTTTTTTATATATTGTACAGCATATATTCAGGTCTTTGGGAAGATTAAAATGCTCTTGAGGTGTACCAACCCAGACCTGTGTTATTGTAGATGATGATTACTTAGTTTGGGAAATGACTCCTCTGGTTTGGTTATGAGATAGCAGTAGCAGATGGTAAAGACTGAGATCAAACAAGTTTTGGTCTGTAGAGAACAGGGCAGCTGCAAATTCCTGAACATTGACACTGGTTGTGAAAACTGGCGTCACCTTTCTGCCAAATCGCTGAGACTGCCATCAAACCTGGAGAGGCAGTTGCCAGCTACCAAAGGTAATTTAGCTCGTGGCAGACATGTTTTGTAAGAAATATACAGATATAGAAAGTGCTATTTCAAACTCACTCCCTATGCCAAGGAAGGGGAAAGGTAAAGCTGATGCAGGTGTCATTCACCGAGTCAGAGTCACTTACACTATGCAGAGATCTTCTGTTGGGCATCAGCAGAACACTGGAGGAGCTTTTTTTTCTCAATAAAGTGCTCATCGTAAGGAAAACCTTTTGACGTCCAAATAATATTGACAGGTTTTGGACAAAAGGTAAGGAAAACCAAGTATTTTTTATAAAATACATTGGGTGTAATGATGATGTAAAAAAAAAAAAGATGGTGCAAAGAAATTCAGACTTCCATGTTGTTATCTAATATTCTCTACTGTTCACTAATATTAGCAGAGATAAATTTAGAGGACACTTACTAATATCAAGGTGATAAATGCCCTATAGTTGGACTGTCATTACTGGAATGTTTATGTTAAAGTCAAAGAAACAACACATTTTTGCCAGTGTTGCCTACCTCTCCTTGATGCTTAGAACTTGTGGCATTTTGTGTAAGTATCTGACTTCCCATACTAATTAGACAGTATCACATCTCCACAGTTGTTAGAGCATAAGTATCTAACCTTTGCACTTAGTGGAACAATGTTCTCTTTAGGTCGTCAAAGCCACTGCATTTAAAGCATTGAAGTATCTGCGTATTGATTAGAATACACCTTAATCAATATTGCTCTCTGTTTATACACCCACTGGAAGTACTTTCTACCATGCCATTTTCACACTGTTTTTTCTTGTTATGGATTTTTCTCCGGTTAGATTTGTATTTACAAATATTCTTTTTCCTGCATCTATTGAGAATTTAATCTCTCTAAACCTTTTTTATCTCACTTCCAACATTTTACCAGAAAACTTAGTGATGATAATATCAATTAACAATGCTCAATTTTACTGGATAGCTTCATTTATTTCAATTGAGAATACTTACCTGTTGTGGCTTTCAACAGACATTTTGCCTCTACTCCTACATATTCTCCTGCACAGAGAATAAAGATCAGTTAAGCAAAAAATACCTCTGTATCTTCAGCATAGAATGATCTCATATGCAAGATTGCTACGTCAATGCATCTATAGCTTGGAAAGACAGCACATATGGCCCTTTCTGATCCTTAATCAGTGAATGTCAGCAAGCTGAGAAAATCTTGTCATCTACCCAATATCTTGGAGGAGTATTTATGCCTAATATATCCTGGCCTTATCATTCTTCAAAGGACAGTTCCTGCTCATTCTGTTTTCCTAAGACAAATGCAGTGAGCATTGAAAATTTCAATGTTATTTTATAGTTGGTCTGTGAAATGCAAAAATATAATTTACCAAAGTTTTTACTCTAATTCTTTTCAAACTACTAAAAATGTAGTGACATTAGCATAATACAAACAATTCAGTGTAAACAACTGCAAAATAGCTAAGATACACAAATGATTACTAAAGTTTCTGTTTCTAGTTTGTATGATTAATTTCAAAATATTTTGGTTGTGTTACTAGTTTTCAGAAGTGCAGGTTATTGAGACTCCAGTTTTGTAGTTCACTAAGCTGAGGAAGATAAAATAGGTTTCTGCTGATCAGACTAGGACTCTTAATTTTCCTATGTGAAATACACTTAATTAAATGAGCTGATCTGACAAGAACTGACCAAACTCTTTCAGATCATTCAGACTGAAAGTGAGCTGTAGCAATTACTGCTGTTTTCTGCTGCAAACTTTTCTTGAGTTTATATGAATAATCCTCTCCTGTGCATAAATTGTTGACTATATGTTACATAATTGTCTGATTCTATGTGAACTTTCTTTTTTAATGCTTGATTCTTACTGATTCTTTATCCTGTGATACTACTGCATATTAGGATGTTGAAAATACTGTTGTTTAGGATAGTTGCATTCTGTATAAAATATTAGAAAGGGAACTGCAGTTTCAAAATTTTTCTACATCAGCGATAGGATATTGAATTATGTTAATTTTCATAGGTTATTAGTTGAATTTCAGCAATATGTTCTTCTCTGTAAGCAAACAATGACTTGCAAAAAAGGAATTGAGGTGAGGCATAATTCCATATCCTTGGCATCTGATAAAGTTTGTTAACAGTGCACC
This sequence comes from Mohoua ochrocephala, assembly GCA_013398855.1. Taxonomy (NCBI): domain Eukaryota; kingdom Metazoa; phylum Chordata; class Aves; order Passeriformes; family Acanthizidae; genus Mohoua; species Mohoua ochrocephala. The sequence continues at coordinate 1,020 of VZTA01008477.1, read as the reverse complement.
AGCACTGAAGTGATGTATTTCCCCTGAATATCCAGTGCAGACCTACAAGAATTGAAGGCACTCATATGTTTTGTCAGGGAGCAAAGCTTTTATGAGTACAGCTTGAGCACAGCTGTGTCTTTTCCAATATATGGCCAAAAGACAAAATGCAACATGAGATTTTTATACATTCCAAGGCCCATCTGCCATGAAAACCCACTTATCTTTGTGGCTACAAGTTTGTTATTGATCCAAAATGGTAAGAAAAAAAAGGGAAAAAAAAAAGAGAGAGAGAAAAAAGAGAAAGAAGAAACAGCGCAAGAAAAAAGGCAACAAAGGGGGAAAATGCACGGGAGAAAAGAACCATAAATCCATTCTTTTGTAGTTCTTCCAGCTGCATCTGTGAGCAATTGTCACAGTTACTAGTCAAACTGTGTTTGACTTGTTGCCAACATGAATTTTCCAAAACCTAAATGTAAACAAACTCTGCAAGTGCTTCCTCATTTGCCAAGCCAATAATTATTTACTTTGTTTGGGCCTAGCATTACTGTCAGTTCAGCTTTGCAGTCTGTAATGTGTTTGCTAATGAAACCATGAGGTCTAAAGCTATGCATTAACCTTGTCACCCTTCAATTTTGAGCTCAATAAAGTTGCACCATGATTTTGTAAACTAGGGTTGAAGTACAGGCAAATGATTAATTATATTTTCTGTTTTCCTTTATCTAAGTAAATTGTTCATCTTTAAATCTGCCTTGCATTTAAGGTTAACTCACTGAATCTGAAGCACTGGGAAGATGTATCATTTGCAATGGTTATAATTACCATTTGTACTACATATCTGAAAGCTGGCAAACATGCATGGCCATGGCTTGGTAAGTCATGAAATCATATCACAATGGTAACTCAGAGATGGTAACAGTATAACAAGTGGATAGGAAGCACTCAGCTGGGAGAGCAATAGGAATATTTTGGTTGCATTTGGGTACTACATTTCATCTTGGGCCTGAAGGCTGTGCATGTATGTCGCGGGTTTAGGCTGAT
>VZTA01008474.1:24419-69168 GCA_013398855.1 Mohoua ochrocephala | reverse complement strand
TGTCTCAAACCGGGACACAGAGTGAGTCAAAAAGAGCTGCAGAAGGACCTTGGGAAGGGCCTGGCAGAAGCACCTCAGTGCTTTTCCAATAAAGATGAAATGAAAATGAGACAGAAAAAAATAACCCAAACTTCCAATGCCAAAACCAGGCTCTGGGATGACGATTCCACCTAAGACAGCCCCAGGGAAGCATCAGCTCCGTGCTGATGGGCAAGAAGAAGGATGGAATGTCAGGGATCACCAGGGATCAGCAGGAAAACAGCCTGGCTTCATACAAACTACAGCACCACAGGAGTCATGGCTGAGCACGCTGGGACTCTCCAGCCTGAAAATTGCCCATAATTCAGCATTTTCAAGATGTATTTAGTAAAGGGAGACATTATTTCACTAAAATCCAGGTTTTTTTGGACTATCTGAATGTTTGATATCTGGGATAACGCTGAACACGCCCTGCTCTAGGAGCTGCTCCCCACATTTCAGTACCTGACTTTTACAGCCTAGTTCTGTGCTACTGATGACCCAGTGTTAGCTCCTTACAGGGCAAATAATTCTGCAGGTGAAGCTCTTCCCCCTCGGGCTCCTTCTCTGCCAGCTGTTCCCTGAAGCTGGGGGAGAGCAGGATGGTGTCAGGCCTGGTTTTTTAGGAATCCTGGTGAATTCGCTTCGTCTCTTCAGATCCATTTCCTGATGTGGAAAATGAAGATCCACTGGAGATTTACCCCAGGACAGATCACCTGGGGGATATCTGGGATCAGGTCAAAGGCCTGTTTTTCTCCTCAGGAGAACAGGAAGCACGTGGAGATATCCCCTGGATATCCAAGCATGTGGTGATATTCCCTGGAGCACTCTGGCAGCCTCTGGAGGGTTCGCAGGAGCTCCTGGGAAGGTGTTACAGGAAGGAGCAGAACGCTGCACACCAAGCCCACCCTCCTCATGCTTTTCCAGCAGAAACCTCGGCCCTCCCAAGGGGATGATCCCTTTGTGGGAGCATTCCAGACAAAACCCAGATCACAGCAAGGATTTGAGCTGTTGGAGCCAGTCCAGAGGAGGCACCGGGTGATCAGAGGGATGGAGCAGCTCTGCTGGGAGGAAAGGCTGGGAGAGCTGGGATTGTTCACCTGGAGAAGAGACCAGGGGTGACCTCATTGTGGCCTTGCAGGGCCTGAAGGGATCCCCAAGAAAGATGGAGAGAGACTCTTTCCAAAGGCCTTCCCTTCTCCAGTATCACCTCATGCTCAGTCTACACAAAACCTTTCCAAAAGCCCATTTCTATTTTCAGAGGGGATCATTTCTTCCTTTCTGAGCAGGTTTTACTCCGGCCTCTTCCAGCACCTTCAGTAAACACCCAAACTCTACCTGTTGCTCACTGAGAGGATGGTGATGCCTGAGGTTTTAATTTTTATATTTCTCAAACCCTGCCCTGCCTGGTGTGTGACTCTGCAGTTCCTTGTGCCCTGGGAGCTGCTGTTCTCTCCTGCTGCTCACACGCAACAAACCTCTGCAGGCTTCCACTCCAAGGACACCGGGCCCAAAATGTGTCAACTCAAAGCCTCTCAAGGGGGGCAAACTTGGATCATTGGAGAATTAACGCTGATATGCAAATGAACCAAACTTATCAAAGGGTGAAGAACCCGTGAGCCAGGGTCCATCTGGGGTGGAGCCTCTGGACTGCCCAGGGTGAGCCTTTGAAGGCCTTCAAATAAATCCCTCCTTTTATTCTCTTATTCTTGCCCAGTCTCTGTGGTTTAGGTGGCCACTCCAGGCATCAATGGAGAGACCCACAAACATTTCTTTTTTAATGCAATAAAACAATCTTTGACCAAGGGGTAAATAGTGATTGCCGGGGTTGAACTACACAGCCAAACATGTGGTTTGTGACAGAGATCATCTTCCTGCACTTCCCCTCCGCTAATGGCTCTGCTGTCACTTGAAACTCCCAGCAGAGCCTTAATGCCTTCTTCCTTTCCTGCAATTAGCAGTGGAGCTTTCAAATGAGCTTCCCTTTGCCTGAAAACAAACTGGGGGAGGCCTGAGCCCAGCTCTGTGCCGAACAAACGTCACTCTGTGAGATTTTCCTGTCAGGCACCGCAGCCTGATTAACACCAGGCGAGGCAGGGGGGCAGAGCCCTACGTGGGGATTAGGACTGTCTGCATCCCTCAGGACTAAATCAAAATTGCCTTTTTAAGTAGGTGCCAGTGTTTTAGCTTATTAAGGCACAAAATATGTGGTTCTCTGTTTATTTTTTAGCAGAGTGGATTTTGAGGTTTTCTATGCAAGGCCTTTTGACAGCAGCTGTGGTATTTCCAAAGCTGCCGGGGCTCCAAACCCCTCCCTCCCCTGGATTCAGGGATGGAAGGATGAGCCAATTTCAGTGCAAGGGCTGTGAAAAAAGGCATTTTTCCTGGAGCCTGCAACATCAGAGGCTCTGCTGGTGTTGAGCAAGTGACTCTGTTGAAATCCCAGAATCATGGAATGGTTGGAAGAGACTTTAAAGCTCATCCAGTGCCACCCCTGCCATGGCAGGGACACCTTCCACTGTCCCAGGCTGCTCCAAGCCCCAATGTCCAGCCTGGCCTTGGACACTGCCAGGGATCCAGGGGCAGCCACAGCTGCTCTGGGCCAACTGTTTCAAAAGCCTTTTTGTTGTTTATATCCTCGCCAAGTTCACCAAATCTGCTGGATTTTAAACCCAGACCTGTTGGAAGATGTAAAATTCATGTTCACCTTGCTGACACTCTGTATTCAGAGCACTGCGCCCACATCCTTCCAAGGCAGGTGGAAATGCAAACACAGAATCATTTAGGTTGGAAAAAACCTGTCAGATCATCGAGCCCGCGCCTCAGCCCAGCACCTCGTCCAGAATTCACATCGTGGTGCTGCAAGGAATGTCCTTAAGGGGATTTTCCTCATTATTTCCTGCTCGTTATTTCAGCTCATCTGCATTAACCACTGAGAGGAGCAGCAGATCCTGGAGGATGGGGGACCTGGAGTGGGTGTCTCATGTACAGAATTGTCCAGGAACCACGTTTCCACCTCATCAGCTGTAATTAATGACACCAAAAAGAGAGGGGTTTGGTATAATTTCTAGTCTGCACTAAAATAGCCATAAAGCCAAGCACCACAACCTGTTATCTCCTCCCCAAACCCAACTTTTCAGCATCACACCTGGATTTTCCAAGCAGAAGAGCATAACTGAAGATGTTTCAGCAAGCAGGGACTCAATGATTATCAACTCCCCTGCCTTGATTGTTCCCTTCCCAGTTTATTTGGCTCGGAGCTGAGTGTTTGTGCCTGGCAATTCAGGGGAGAAATGGAGTTGTGTTTTCCAAGAGTTCTCCTCATCTCTTTATTCCCCACTGCTGTAAGAGCCCAGGTTCCCATAGAAACTGAGAGTAAAGAGCAGAAGTGTAAAATCCAAATGAACAGGTCCAAGCTGGAAATGTTGTGTTTTATTAGACAAATAAATATCACTAACGGGCGCTGCGCTTTTCTAATGGCAGAGCCAGATAAGGCTGTTCCTTATCAAAGAGAGAGATAGCACACGAATTATAAGGCCCAGAGTCACCGGGAAGGGGTCGATCCCGCTTTTTGAAACTGAGCTGCTTTCTGGATTATTCCGTTTTGGAGGCAGCAAAACTCATTTGCAAGTCTGATCCCGACTCCCTCAATCACCCCAATTTGAAGAGGTTGATCCTGTTTCTTGAAACTGAGCTGTTTTCTGGATTATTCCATTTTGGAGGCAGCAAAACCCCAGCTCCTCGTTCACAGGTCTGATCCTGACTCCCTCAGTCACCCCAAGAGGTTGATCCCACTTGCTGAAACTGAGCTGTTTTCTGGATTATTCCATTTTGGAGGCAGCAAAACCCCAGCTCCTCGTTCACAGGTCTGATCCTGACTCCCTCAACCATCCCAATTTGAAGAGGTTGATCCCACTTCCTGAAACTGAGCTACTTTCTGGATTATTCCGTTTTGGAGGCAGCAAAACCCCAGCTCCTCGTTCACAGTCTGATCCCAACTCCCTCAATCACCCCAATTTGAAGAAGTTGATCCTATTTCTTGAAACTGAGCTACTTTCTGGATTTTTCCGTTTTGGAGGCAGCAAAACATCTTCTCCTCATTCACAGTCTGATCCCGACTCCCTCAATCACCCCAATTTGAAGAAGTTGATCCTATTTCTTGAAACTGAGCTACTTTCTGGATTTTTCCGTTTTGGAGGCAGGAGAACCCCAGCTCCTCATTCACAGGTCTGATCCTGACTCCCCCAATCACCTCAGTTTCAAGTGATCCCACTTGTTGAAACTGAGCTGCTTTCTGGATTATTCCATTTCGGAGGCAGCAAAACATCTTCTCCTCATTTGCAGGTCTGATCCTGACTCCCCCAGATCACCCCAAGTCACTCTGGATTCTCATCCCTCAACACTGGAGCGTTGCAATGTGGGGATGGGGCAACAAGCACTAATTTAGGACCTTCTCAGGTGGACTTCATCATTTCAAATGAATATCGGCACAAATGTGGAAGTTCTCTGTCAAAAGCACTGTAAAAATGGGTTTCTGGGGAAAGAGCAGGCTGGATGCTTTTGGATGTATCTCGAAAGTGGTCCTGGATAGTTTTACTTTTTTAACATTGAAAGGGGGTTTTTAAAGATGAAGGACTTTAGGAAAATTATGAATTTAAATGAAAATGATCGCTTTGGAATTATCAATTCTACTCCAACATGACAGTAGGATTCTTCCCAACAAGAACACTGGAAATGGGGCAGAGATACTACTGGGACTAGAAACTGTGCCAAGCTCTGGAGAGTTTTTAGAAGGCCATAATACAACATGATTGGATCTTTTTTTTCTAGAGACACTTGCAATGCCCATTTCCAAATATCTCAGGAGTGTTTCTCCTGGGGCACCCCTGTTGTGCCCTCTCCAATGGGGTGACACAGATCAGCCTCTCCTGAGCCCCTGCTGCAGAAGGAACGACAGCCTCTACTAGAAATGTTCCTTTTCTAAGCAATTCCATGCACTGAAACTTGGGGGAAATTAGGAAAACTTTCAAACAGCTGAGGTGTGTGTGATTATTTTCATCTCCAAGCCAGGCTGTGCCATCCAACCCTCACTGACCCAGAAGGGGAATTCACTGGAGCAGCTCCTGTTGGGTTTCTGAGCAATGCAGCCCCTGGCACCCCCCAAGCTCAGCTTTCTCATGCTCAGCTCCTCCGTGTAATGGCACGGGACATGCTGCAGGTCAAACAAATATTTGAATTTCTTTCCCCCAGCCGTGTTTAAAACAATATTGCAAAATGCTGGAAGCCACGCAAAGAGATTCACTATGAAAGGACTCTTCAGTCGAGAGACTCCCACCTCCAACCATCACCAACCCACTGGCAAAGGGAAGGTACAGCACTACTTGTTCCCCACCTTTGCACCTCCCCTTTCTCTCCTGAGAAGTCTGAGTGGTTTTTCCCTTTCCGAGGAGCTGTCCTGGATAACGAGGCACTGATAAAAACCTGCCTGCTTGAAAAACAACGGAGAGGTTGGAACGCAAACAGAAACAGGAGGAAATATTCCTCATTTTGCTGCTGTGTTTCCCAAGCTCGCTAAAAGGAGGTTTAAATGAGCAGAGTTTTATCTGGTTGGAAGAAAAGCAGTTGATGATATTTAACTTCCAGGGGACTTTGGGAGGTGCCGAGTGTGGTCTGTGACCGGTGCAAGGCTCACTCCTGCAGGACTTTACCCTTTGCAGAGGCTGCAACCATAAAATATGAGTGCAAATCCTTTTAGCTTTAAATGTCAGCTTCAATACTTAGCAAGGGCACGTGTGAGCAGCAGGGAGCAGAAAGCTTGGAGCAGCATTTTCTCCTGGATCCGCTGTTTTTCCAGGCAGGAGGTCATGTCCTCACTAAGCACTTGCTCAACTCTTAAATATTTTCATGTCTGAATCTGACCCAGATGCAAAATGTGACAACTCAGCTCCTGCATCGATTAAACAGCTGATTTGGGACTGTGGGGTTGGGAAAACAGCTTTCAAAGCTGAGCTCCAGGCCCTCATTCCCTGAGTGTAGGAAATGGCTGGGAAGCTGGAAGTGGGGGAATTTAAGGGCATGGCTGATGTTTCAAAGCGGCCGAGGGGTGGCTTTTTAATCTGTGCCAAGCCAGCGTCTGCAGGGCCTCCCCGGTGATTTCCCTGCGTGTTCCAAGAGTCCCAGCCCTGTTCTGGCCTCCTGCCAGCCCCGCTCCCATCTCGGGCTCCTCCGACAGTTCCGAGCCATGGGAATTCCACGCTGCCCTCCAGGACGGATGAGATCACTCCCGCACAGGAGCAGCCTCCCAAGGATGAGGGAATAACGATCCGTGTGTGAGGAACGCACCTTGCTGAGGATGGAGATGCACCCAGGCCTGAGATTTAATCCAAGACTAAGATCAGCACCAGGACCTGCAGCTCTGAAGGGGCTGGGGGGTATGGCACAGTTGTTTGACTCAGATCATCAACAGCTGAGCAAATTCCAATTGCACGCTCTGGAGCTCGTGGTATCGCTCCAATCCCTCGCTTTGTGATCAATAAATGATGTTATTTGATGTTTTCTGCAGAGCGATTGCACGGGAAAATGACAGGAAACCAAGAGGCAGCAAAGCCAGGGCTCAAACACGTCTCCCTGTGCTGCTTTGCTGAGCAGACAGCGCCAGAACCACCTCAGTGCCATCACTGAAATGAATTTTACATACAGCCGCGAATGAGGGGCTTTTAACTCGCATCAGAAGTTTAACAACAATAGCCCCATTAAAAACCTCCAGGTAGTTTTACACTGACGTCCAACATAATGGGCCAGATCGGGCTTTGATCTCCTCTTTCAAGGTTTACAGGCACTGAGCTGTCTCACATATTCCCAATGTCATCTTATCTGTACCTCTGATGTTTTATCTTGTTATACCTCCGCAGAAGCCGTGGGATCAGCTACATCACGAGAACAGTTTTTCCTTTTTTATTTTTGCTAATTTTTTTTTTTTCGGATGATTTAAAGATTTAGAGCTCAGCACTTCTCAAATCATTTCATGGAGCGTTCAGTGAGGCACTGAGAAAATGGAGCAAATGCAAGCCAGGGCAAATCGGTGTAAGTGGAGCAGAGCACAGCCAGGAAAACCAAGTGCATGGCCCAGAGTGGGGTTTGGGATGCCCTAAGCTGTGTGTGCCCCATCCCTGGAAGTGTCCGAGCCAGGCTGGATGCACTTGGAGCAACCTGGGATTAGCGGAAGGTGCCCCAGCCCATGGAACTGGATGGGCTTTAAGGTCCCTTCCAACCCGAACCCTTCTGGGATTCCAAGTGCTGCAGACAAGCACATGGAAAAAATAATTAAAATAATAATATCCCATGGTGGCAGTTTCTGAGGATCCATAAACAATACTGGAAGCACCAGGGTTCTTTTCAGACAAACCTCCCTTACTCAGTGTTAGGGTGTAAGTTACTGTAATGGGGGGCTGGCACCTTCCTGGCGATCCCAGAGACGGGAGCGTCACATCCTGTGGGTCCCACAGCTGGGAGCAGGGAAGGCAGAGACCCATCCTAGAATCCTTTCCTGGGATGGGAGGGATATGAAGGATCATCCAGTGCCACCCCTGCCATGGGCAGGGACACCTTCCACTGTCCCAGGCTGCTCCAAGCCCCAGTGTCCAACCTGGCCTTGGGCACTGCCAGGGATCCAGGGGCAGCCACAGCTGCTCTGGGCACCCTGTGCCAGGGCCTGCCCACCCTCCCAGGGAACAATTCCTTCCCAATATCCCATCCAGCCCTGCCCTCTGGCAGTGGGAAGCCATTCCCTGTGTCCTGTCCATCCATCCCTTGTCCCCAGTCCCTCTCCAGCTCTCCTGGAGCCCCTTTAGGCGTGGAAAGGGCTCCCCCAGTAAGGATGAGATGAGGGTAGAAATCCTGGGTGGAATGGGGACTACATTTAGACTGGGAGCCGTGTATGGAAAGCAATTTGAGCCCTCAGGAAAAGGGATTCAGTGTCTTTTACAGGGAAGAAGAAAAAAGGGTTGGTTTGGGTGGCTCAGCTGCAGGTGGGATGGAGGAGTCGGCAGCAGTTGTGGAGTTAAGGCTGCATTGGGTTTCTCACTTACAGTGGGATTAAATTCTTCCATTTCACAGTTGGGTGACTGAATTTCATCTTCCAGTGTGACACAGTTTCTGTCCTGGGCTCAGCTGAATTCGCTGGGCAGTTTTTGGGTACCACACTCACTAATGTTTGCAGGGAGAACAATGAGTATTCACTCGATCTGAAACAGGAACCTCCACCCTCTGTTCCTTCCCCTCTCCCTGCAGTTTAAACAATCAGCATTTCCAAACTTTGGAGCTACTCTCATCAAATCCTGGCCTGGGAAGTTGTTTTGGCGAACGGGAAGAAACTTCTTTATCTGGCAACCCCTTTGCCAGCCCTGCCGAGACAATCTGCCAGCAGGGAGACAGACAACGCTGTCCCACCTCCTGCCCTGGTGCTTCCCAAATCTTTTCCTCCCAAACCTTTCCTGGGTGCCAGCACCACCCACATACCTGCCCTTCATCTCTCACTGCCTCTACCTCTCCTCCTCTCCTTTCCCTTACGAATTCTTGGATATAAAAGTGAGGTCTGAGCTCATAGGAGCTGCTGAGGTACAGCCATGGAGAACTGGACTAGTAGGGAACTGCAGCACTGGGAAAGCCACAAATGATCCCACACCTGCTTCCAGCAGTTCCAAAATCAGTGGCTCCCTGTGGCAGCAGAATCACTGAGTTTCACTTCTCTTACATTTTGTTCAGGTGCCTCCCTGTTATTTAAGTCGGCAGATGACAGCGGGACAGAAATAGCCCAACTTCCAGTGGTGTAATCCTTACAAAGCTGTGCAGACAAATCCTTGGGACAGCTCCAAAATGTGCTGGACGACAAATTTATGCTGCCAGGGGTGCACAGAAATGTTTTAATGTTGCCTTTGCCTCAACCCCCCCCAAAGCTGGCCGAGGTTTCCGTGTAAAGCACCGAGCCAGAGCCGCACGGAGCTGCAAGCGCTGGGATTAGCGGAGTATTCCCAGCAGCTCCTGAGAGAAGGATTCACACCCATGCCAAAGGAATGGCTGATATTCCCAAGGCCCAGACCACCGAGTGCTCCCACCACGTGCAGCTGGAATGGCCACGCACATGGATGCATCCACATTGCATTTCTGCTCCCTCAGGAATTTGTTATCCTCAGGATGATTTCTGCTGCATTTTTCCTCCCTCAGGACAGCCCTAATTCCATGAAACAAAGAGCACGGCCCCAATTCCATAGCCAAATGCAGCCAGCTGTTGGAACAGCAGCCTGCTTCCGTGTGACACCTGCCCCAGCCCATTATCCCATCCAAAGGTCAGCTGAGCAGGGGAGAGCACAGAGATTATTCCCTAAATAAACCAACCTGGGTTTCAAAGGTAATTTAGTGTCTCCCTGGCGGGTGACAGAGCATTCCCAGTGCTCTTTCTCCGGAGGGAGGCAGCCACCGAGTCTGCCTGGTGTGGTCTCTGTGTGAATAATTCAGCTCTGCAAACAAACAGCAACTCCCCCTCAAACAACAGAGTCGCATTTAGCATTTGCCTTCACTTGGGGACATCACTCTGCTGGGCTCTCCCATTTTCAAATGATTTCTGAGATGGTTTTCTAATCCCAGCCCTATTTGTTACGGCAATCAGGAAAATCTGACAGAGCCGGATACAAACTACCCGTGGCTTCAGGATGAATGACAAATTATTTAAGGCTGAACGCTGGGAAAAGCAAAACTCTCCAGCAGAAAGAGAAAAACCTCTTCCATATTCGAGGCCAAATAATGGCCCCTGAAATCTCAGGTTTTCTGAACAGCAGATGTCCCAGCTCACACAAACAGGTACCAGTGATCAGTTATTGCCTCCTCACAGCACTCACCAGGGAGGAGAAGGGGTTTAATTATTTACACAGCTTAAAAGAAATGACTGCAACCTCTGCTTTTTATAGCCCTGAGGAGCTTTTTGCCAGCTTTTTGCACATCCCACGGGATTTCTCCCCAGTCTGGCACCGTGGATAGCCGGGGCAAAAGCTGCTTCCCAGATGGTCCCTAATTCAGGGAACAAGGGGCACCGAGGGGGATGGAGCCCCTCAGCACAGCTCCCTGGTGCTGCAAAGCCAGGAGATGCTGTCTCTTGCAGGAAAAATGACATTCCATGCCTTGGGGGATTATTTCAGCCGAAGTTTTCCAGCCCAGCACCAAGTCAGACCCTCACGAAATCATCCTCTTTAACTGGCGGCTCCCCTTTTGGAACCTTAACTCTGCCCATTTCCCTTCTGGCAGGGGTTCAAATCTTCCTTGGCTTATCTCAGCTGTATTTCTGAACCAAAAAAAACCATCCTTCCCTAATGCCCAGGGCTGCTTTAGCCACACAGCCCCAGGGCTGGCTGCATGTCCAAGCCAGCAGGTAGCAGAGCCCTGCAGAGGCAGCACCTGCAGGCAAAGCTTTCCCAAGCTTTCCCATCACACCAAAGCAGGAGTTTCCCTGAAGAAAAGCTGCTCTCTACTCCTTTTCATGGAGCTGAAGGGCCAATCCAGCCTTAATATGTTTATGGAGGTGCTTCCCCATCCTCAGTGGATCAAGACTGTGACCATCACTTCGACCCACAGATATCAAAGTTGCAACAATCAAGTCTCATTTCCGATGCACGGGTGGTGAGATCTTTCCTCTCCCCTCTCTCCTCTTCCCCTTTATTTCTTTTCCTTTCTTTTCCTTAGATATATTTTCTTAAGGGAGATCTTTATACTTTTATATTGTTTCATTTCTATCGGTGCATAAAATGGAAAAATATTAACAACCACCCTCTGCAGCAAAATTAAGTCAAAGAACTCCTGGGATGCTTTGTCATGAATAAATGGAGTGAGAGAGGGGGTGCAAGGTGAAAAAAGGGACATCTCAGGGACTAGAAAAGGGGACTAAAACAAAAGGTTTGGATAAAATCATTCCGGTTGGAAAAGAGCTCTCAGATCTTTGAGTCCAGCTGTTAATGAAGCTCTTCATTAAAACACAGCTCCAGAAAGATGAAGGGCTCTGGGGCAGGAGCTGCGAGGACAGGGAAAGGCATTGTGCACTACACAAAGGCTCCTGTCCCCTCGAGCCCTGTGAAAAGCAGCCAGTTGTGGCTGTGAGTATCCACACATTCCCCCGGGGCTGCAACACAGCTGGAATGGGAAAAAAATCACAGGAAAAGTCCAATCAGAACAACCTCTACCTGCACAGAGCCTGGAGCAACAGCACGAAGGCACCAAAACCCGGGCTTCGGCTGGGGATTGATCCCAAGCCCTGCTGCCAAAGGAGACTGGCACTGGGAGCCAGCTGGGAATGTGATGGGAGCACTGGGACAGTGGTTCTGGGGGCTGTGCTCGGCCAGGCACAGCCAGGCAGCCGCCAGCTGTGCCAGCTGGGTGGCCAGGGACACCGCGGTGGTGTGGCTGTGCCACAGCCGTGCCATGGGAAGGTGGCACCACCTGGAGAGGAACCCCCAGCCTTGGTAAGGGCTCAGTAATTGCACAGGATCAGCGCCTAGGTTGGGAAGAGCCCAGCAGGAGGGATTGGCGTGCCTGGAGCAAAGGGGGTCACTGACCCTCACCCCACTTGGCACCACCGACTGAGCAGAAACCACCCACCCGTGTCCTCCTGGATTGGTGGAAGCTGCCGGAGCGGCTCCATCTGGAAGCAACCTACGCTGGGGAAATCCTGATTATTTGGGCATCTCCTTCATGCCCTCAGTGCCAGTGTGGCTGGGCCTGGCACTGGGACACGGGTGCTGCTCTTCTGGACTCCCACTTCCTCAGAGCATGGAGCAAATTTGCCTCTCTCCTTCCCCTTTCAGGGTGTAACTATAACATCCATTAGTTAATTAATTCATTAGCTCATTTGAATAAATCCGAGGAGTAGAATATTATAATTCATATGATAGTCTGAGTAATCCTATAATTAAAATGATAGCCTACAATTAAAATTACGGTCTCACAGATGACACGTCTGTGATTGCTGACTTAAGAGAGGGAACACAAAGGACGGGTGTTGAAGGGAGCTGCCAACCCCAAGCTGGCCAAGCGCAGGAAAGCGCCTCTAAAATAAGAATAAACTCAATAAATAGTTCAGCTCCTCCAGGCCTGGAGGACAGACGGATACATGGAAAGATATTCCCAGCCTGTAACTTCTGCCCAGCATCCTCTCAGCAATGCCCTGAGCTCTGTGACTCCAGGGATGCCATCCAGCATGGATATGGGAAAAAAACTCCAGTGCCACTAATTTTGTAGGCATTTACAGTCCTGGAATGGGAATTGGGAATTGGGTTTGGCCTGGAAGGGACCTCAAAGCCCATCTCGTTCCAACCCCTTCCACCTTCCACTAGACCAGTCCTGCCCAAGCTGGCCTTGGGCATCCTGATCCACTCGATCCACGGGATCCATCCCAAGGCCTCTTTCCCAGCTGGCAACGAGCTGTGAAAAGGAGATGTGAGCTAAAAACAGAGGAGCAAAACCTTTCCGTGGGGTTTGAGTAAAGCCTCAGAAACCTGCCCGCGTTTAATGTTCCGAGTTCTTCCCTATCACAAACCTGCCCTGAGAAAAAAGAAGCCCTTGAAGGACAATTAGCTGGAGCTAATTAACTGCTGCCTGGAAAGGAATCCAGGTTACAGCTGCTGCCAAGGAGACTTTTCTCCCCGAGGAGTTTTACCTCGCGAGGTAACTCTGGAACACCAAAACTTTCTGGAAGGGCTCACACTTCCTCTAGGGTCGCTCTCCAAGGAACTTTGCCATTTTTCCCTCCTCTATCCATCTTTCTGCTGGTTTTCAAGGAGCCCAGCAAACAGGAATATGGAATTTGGCTGCTAAATACCCTGTTTTTCAATAGAGCAGTCCTTTTTTTGGATATTTTTCCAGGCAGACAACACTGATCCCTCCTGCTCTGTCCGAGGCAAAATGCCAAGATGTGACAATAATGTCACTGTCACCCCCGCTCTGCAGTGACAGGGCTCCAGCACAGGCCTCTGACTTTGAAGATAAAAAAGTTGCTATCAAAATTAATTGGTTCAGCCTTTTAGGGAACAATTGCTCCATCAGCAGGGCTGTGCCCTTCCATCGGGATGAAACACTTGGCATTAGAAGGAAAGGACTGCAGAAGATAAAAGCCCAAAAGTGTGAAGGTCAAAACCCAGAGGCTCCCAAAAGGAAGAGTTTCTTCCAAAGAGCTCCCAAATTGCAGTTCCCCCCCGGGCTGTACAGCAGATCCTAAAACTCCCCAAAGTATCCTCAAGATCTCCTCAGTCTGCGTCCCCAACATGCCTGGGATAATAAATACTCAAGAACAGAGCTTAAAATTACAGATGTGGGAAGGGCCCATTTTTCCAGGTGCTGATGGGTTGTGGTGCCTCCTTCAAAAACCTTCTGTGACCGTAACATCGTTTCTGACCCAACCCAGAATTCCCCAGTTTCATTCCCAATGTTTTCGTCCCTTCTGCTCCGATGGAAATCAATAGAACCCAAACAGGAACACTCAGCAATTAATATAAAATAATAACAGAATGAGCCTGGGGTACTTGGGACCTTCTGTCTGACTCATTCCATGCCCAAAATTCCTGGCTTTGGGCTGGCGAAGGAAGTTGATCGTCTCCCACCTTCTTCATTAAGTCAACAAGAATTTAGGGAATTTAACCTTTTTAATGGAACGTCTTTTGAAGAAGGAAGCTTACGTTTCATCTGGGGCAGGGAAATATTACTCCAAACTAAAATACCACCCTTTTAATACCTTGAAATTAATGAAATACAGTATTTCAAATATCACTCAAAGACAAGAACAGAGAAACCTGGGGGTATTTTGCAGGACTAATGAGTTTTGCTCATGAACGGAAGATTTTTGAGATGGACCTTAGTTCCTGAAACAAGCCGAGAGTTATTTTTAATCAAGAACTAATTGGGGCGTCTCACTTTCCCTCCACAGAGGTGCCCAATACCTTTAGCAGACACCATTCCAACCCCTCTGGTTTAATGAGAAGTTTCTATGTATAACTTAATTGGAATCTTCAATTTAGGCAGTCACTCGGAGCATTTGACTTTGAGAAAACACCTCTCCCCTTCCTTAATGTGCTATTAAAAAAACCCCCATAAAAGCAAAATAATTGAGAGGGAGGAAAAGCAAAGAAATTTTGTAGAGAGCAAATTTAGTTTTCTTTTCAACAACTTCTGCCTTTGAGTCGTGTTTGGTTGATATTGAGCATCTCCCGAAGCACAACAGGAGCCTCTTGAAAGGCTTTAATCACTGGGAGAGAATCAGAGCTCAAAGATTACAGATTAAAATCAAACTGCAGCTCAGGAATGAACGAGAAGTGAGGGAGGTTTTTGTAAAATATTTTAAATATTTTAAACTACAGCTCCCTTCTGAAAGGAATGAATATTTATTGAGGACTAAAGATGAATATGTTGCTTCACATCAAGGCAGCTCCGGGTTTTATCCCAAAATGACAAATTCCACTGGCCATCCTTTGTCTCAAAACATGTTTGACTTTGGAAAGTATCCGAGAAAGGTCAGAGTTCTCTAAAGAAATGAAATGTCTTCAACAACAATTCCCTCAACAACAATTCCCTCAACGACAATTCCCTCGAGTGCAATCCCAAGATCTGGAGTTTCTCACCTCACAATATTTCAAGAGGATTTCTGGAAGATCCACTTCTGTGGACTCAAATATTGTGATTGAGGAGAACCATGGGACAACCTGGCTTTGGGCACCGACCAGAGGAGACCCATCCCCACACCCAGGGGGGAAGCAGGGACACATGAGGAGGAAAATTCCTCCATCCAGAGGAGGAATCTCTCCTTTTAAATCTGTTTTGTGTTATTGTGTGGAGAACAAGGAGGGTTTTTTGGGAATTCCAGCGGTGCACCACCAACAAACACAAGTTTGAGGCTCTCTGCTGAGCACAAGGAGCAGCCACTTACTTTGCTTTTGCTTCTGCATCCTCGTAGGCTTTGTTGGAGACGTCATCCAGGCCCCCGATCAGGTGCTTGAAGGAGCTGTAAAGACAAAGGGACACTTTGAGAGGAAAATCCCAGAAACATCAAGGTTGGAAAGGACCCTGAAGATCACCCAGTCCAACCAGTAACCCAGCACTGCCAGCTCCACCACTGAACCACGTCTGGAAAGACCTGGGAGCCAAGGAAGCCAATGTGGCTCTTTGGCAGCAATCGGGGCCAGGTCACGGTCCCGGTGACCCACCAGGCCCAGGGCTGGGAAGCTGCTGGGAAACACGGCCTCAGAAATGCTGGAGATGCAAAAACCAACGCCAAGAAGATCCCAACGTATTTATCCAGCCCATTGAAATGGCTGCTGAGGGTTTTCAGCCTCCAGTAGAAAGTTTCAGGGTAAATGTGCCAATGTGGCTGGTGGTGGCACCTCAACCGTCACATCCCTGTCCTCCAGCCAGGAGCCCTGTAAATCCCTCTGCTTCCAAAGCGACATTTTCATTTCTGCATCCCAGTTTCCTCATCTTTAGAGACACAGCGTTCAAAAACACATCAGGGAGGGTGCAAACGGAAAGAGAGGGAACTCAGGTTGGATATTGGGAAGGAATTGTTCCCTGGGAGGGTGGGGAGGCCCTGGCACAGGGTGCCCAGAGAAGCTGTGGCAGAGAAGTGTCCAAGGCCAGGTTGGATGAGGCTTGGAGCAGCCTGGGACAGTGGAAGGTGTCCCTGCCCATGGCAGGGGGTGGAATGAGATGATCCTTCATATCCCTTCCACCCCAAACCATTCTGGGATTCCATGAAAAAACCAGAAATTAAACCAGCTGAAACCAGTGATTGCTTTCAAACAAATATTCAGGTGCAAAGCCACTTTCTAGTATCCAATTCCAATATTCCCAGTGGATCTGTCACACGCAGGGTTTTTTTTTCAAGGAAGACAAATTTGAAAGGATGAACTGCTGCAAAGCAGAGTCTCTTGACTGATCTTTGCCTTAAGGTCACAGCTTTATAAATGAAAATCCTGCAGTTCCTCCGGCTCCTCCGTGCTCCTGACACTCCTGAGGCACGAAACACGGAGCTGAAGAACAGGAATTGCTCTAAGCTGACAAAGAAACGCATGGAAACTTTGAAAAAAAAGAAAGAAAAAAAAATTAAAATCCCCATTTAGGGCCACATTTCTGACTTCAGGAATAAGAACGGGGATATTTAATATGGAGGATTTGTAGGATCAAAGAGAATTAATGGCACTGAGCAGGTGAGGAAAATCCGGGGCAGCTGGGGAAATGCAATCTCCTGCCAGGCACGGGGTGAGCCAGGGAGACTCCATGTTCCCGGGATGGGAACGGTGGGACCCCGCTGTGGCTCAGACAGGCTGACAGTCCTGACAGGGTCCTTCGGGGCCCTGCTGCAGCAGGAGCTGTCTGACCCTATGGAATGTACCCTATGGGCGAGCAGAGAGCGGGGACAGCACTTCCAGCAGAGCCAAGGGAGGCACAGTTATCCTGCTGGGAAAAGCCGGATTCTCCCCGGTGCTGTGGGGAGGGAAGTGACAGCTGGGAGAGAGGGTTTGGATCTGGATTCGCTGCAAGGGCTTTTCCAGAGGAATTCTCCTCCCTGGGGCTGTTCCAGAGCTGTGTGCACACAATGCTGTGCCCTGGGCTCTGGGATGGCCCTGCTGGAGCAGGGAGGTGCCACCAGGTGCCCACTGTGCTCCCTTCCATCCTTCCCCAACCTGGGATTCTATGCTGGGAATTGCTGCTCAGGAAATGCCCTCTGCCCACACCAGTCCCCAGAGCCTCCCACTCCACTTAACCCGTGATATCTGAAATCATACAATCAAGGAAATCATTTCTGCAGCCTGGGGAAAGCAAATTACTGAATTCATTAATGAGGAAGACAAGGCACAGACCCCTTTGCTCTCCCATAAAGTCGTGTTAGAGGTTTTTAACCAGGCTGGGAATTGATAATAGTAATATTTTTGATATTAGGACATGTTAATCACGGGAGCATCTTTCCAACCCCAAATTCCTTGCTCAGCAGTGAAAAGAGGAACAACTCAGCTCCTTCAACACCTCGAGTTTTATCTTCCCGGCGCTGGGAATGTGCCATGGGATGAAGCCAAACCTTGCAAGGTGACCGTGAGAGCAGAGCAGGATTGGGGCGTTCATGCCTAATTGCACCCCAAACAGGCACTCAGGCAATTAATTAACACAGCAACACCATCCTGGAAGGCCAGAAGGCGTCGCCTAGGGCTTAAATTGCAGTTTAGGCTTGGTTTGCTTAGGAAAACGTGGCAGGGTTAAACACCTCATTTTTTTTTTGGCAATGCAAATAAATCTTTTCTAGTGAATCATCAGAGAAGAAAAAGTCACTGAAAGGAGTAACAACAGTTTCCCTAAAACCCTTAATTTTTATTAAAAATTTTAAGCCAGACTTAGCACTGGGCAATACACTAAAGTTCACCTGAGTCCCTTTTTTATTGCCCATCTCAACATTGTTGAAGTCTCGGCTCAGTCCCAACCTCCCCAAGAATTCAGCCAGAAACTGCTCGGGTTTTTTCTCCTCATGGCCTTTTCTCTTCATTTTTTCTACTCTCTCCTCATAACCAATTTTCTCCATGGATAAACTTCACTCCAACTGGGAGAAACAGTAAAGCAGCAAACCCTAAAATCTCCACTGAAAGAGCTCGGCTCAGCTTATATGGGGTCAGTCATGCCAGGATAATACTTTTTTTTTCATTTTTCTCCCATTTCCATTGCCAGGAAGGTCGATCCAATAACCTTTGTTGACACCTCACAGCTCTCCCTGATAAAAAACCAAAACCAGGCTTTAAAACACAGACAAAAATGGAAAATGCAAGTGAAAAAGCAGAAAACTGCTGAAATATTTAAAATGTTGCCTTAAAAAAAGTGCATCCTCTTGATACGTGCAGCTGAAGAAGACGAGAAGCTGGAAAAACAGCATTTAGTGTAAATTCCAGGTAGTTTTGTAACTCTCTGTCAGCAGCAGCTGTGCCTTGAGTTTTCCTGGCTCTGATCCATCTCTCTCCATTTGCATGAGGCAATTTTGTCCTCCCAGCACCCACGGTGTTGCTAAATCTCTGAGCTCCAGGAAAACATTGTTGGGGCCATAAATAAATTACATGGAGGGGGAAAAAATCCCATATAAATAAAAGATGAACCTGAATCAACCTCAGCGTAAATATTCCGAGAGTTCAGGAGCAGCCACGAACGCTTTCAAATGCTTTTTCAGTTTCAAGAGGTAGGTGTGAAAATAAAAAGAGTTATGGAGTTGCACCAACTTGTCCCTGAGGGTGCCAGCGATGATCCAAATGTCAGGAATGAGTTTGGAGCCTCTCCCTCCTGTTTTCTCTCCATCCAAAGGAGCTGCGAGTGAAGTCTGTCTGTGCATCTTTATTCAAACAGAGCCACAGAACAGATGCTCGAGGGGTGTCTGGACGATTTTTATCAGAAAACCTTTTACAGACAAGTTCCTAAAGGACCAATCCATCAAATCCAGCACATATTTGTTATGTGTTCCAGCCATACCTCTGGAACAAATCTAACAACCCCTCCAAGGAGCCTGGAAATTCATCAAGATGAGCTCTGACAAGGCCAAGCGTGGATCAGTTTGGAGGCAACACCATCGAGCATCTCCTACAAGAAGTTTTTTTTTCCCAGAGGATGAATTCCTGCAGTGTCAACCACAGGAAAAACTTCATTAACAACAGCCTTGATCTTCTAGGCAAGTCCTAAAGACAGAAAGCCCATGAATTGTGAAAAAAAAAGCACTTGGAAATAGAAATGCCTAAAAGCCATCTGAGAGGGGCTATAAAATATTACTGAGTTTCCCCAGAGCGGAGGTCGGATCAGCAGGAAATGGTGGGGCTGCAATGAGCTGTCCGGCCCCCCAGGTATCCAAAGGCTTCTCCAAACTCCTTGGAATGCTCAGATATCCAGCTGACTTTTTTTTTTCCACAATTCCCATGAATGCTGTGTGGATTTTGCTGAAGTCTCCAAGCCAATTCCGTAAGGCCACGGTTGGGTCTGTGCTCCACGGCCGGCAGGAGGAACGTCTGGATAAATCAACTCCAACTCACCATAGGGCTTGAGCACAGAGAGGTCCCCAGCCTGCCCCGTGCTGTGCTCCCTTCCAAAGCTGCCACCCTCATTTCCTCAGCCCTGTCACCCTCTCACTTCATTATCCCCACGGGATTACGGTTCCTCCTCTTCCATGTTGAAATTTTGATGATAATGTGGAAATCCTTGGAATTTTTTCTTTCCGATTGCCAAGCTCTTTCTTTCAAATACACCTGACCAGGTAGGACTACTCAAGGTTTTTTGGGTTTTTTTCTGGCAGTCTTCTTCCCTGGGGGACCAAAATGAATGGTGCTCCCAATGGAATCAGAGAATTCCCACAAAAGTTTGGGTTAGAAGGGAACCTAAAGCCCACCCAGTGCCACCCCTGCCATGGGCAGGGACGCCTTCCACTGTCCCAGGCTGCTCCAAGCCCCAGTGTCCAACCTGGCCTTGGGCACTGCCAGGGATCCAGGGGCAGCCACAGCTGCTCTGGGCACCCTGTGCCAGGGCCTGCCCACCCTCCCAGGGAAGAACTGAGAGCATTAAGGACCAAATCCCACTGAAATTCATTATTCTGGTAAAGGAAGCGACTCAAAAACACAACTGTGAGATGGAAAAAATGCCGATGCTTTTCAGAACAAATATTTTCAGGACAAAGACAAGTGGGAACGATGTCCATGGGATGCATCAAATGCTTGCTGCAGGTTGTTTTCTTTGTTAGATCAGGATTCTGCCCAGTCCCACACCAGAAAAGGATGCTGGAAATGCACTTTGCAAAGCACAGCTACCTAGATTGGCAAAAATAGCCCTACTACTTTTTGGGTGCCTTTGGGGTGTTTTTGGGACTGCAAGAGCCCTCTTGTTTCATGAGGAAATTAAAAAGCAAGGCGGCACCAACATCATCTGGTAATTACAGACCCATCATGAGCTCCAGTTTGACTTCCCTCGTGCTATTTCTAACTCCCACTGCTTCAGCCCTGTGGCCATTTTATACGTATTTTACACATTCCAGAAATCCTTTTAGGCAAAGCATTCCCTCTTTTCATGCTTAAGCAGTTTCCTTCTCAAATGTCTTGGGGTGACTTTATGCTGTGTATCCCCTATCGCCTGCTCTATGCCCAGACATGATTCCTGTGCCTTTCTGTGGCTTTAAAACTGGGTGCGAGAGAAAGAAAAAAGCCAGAGGAACTTTTCAAAACAGTTTTTGTGTTCAAGGACATTCACTGCCCTGCGTTCCTGCTGCTGCAGAGCAGAGGCACCTTCCTGCTTTCCCCGGCTCTGGGCTCCTTTTTTTGGAGGAGGAGAGAGACAGAGAGTTCAACTCCTTTGTTTCCCTGGGACTTTGGATTTTTCCTTCTTCTCCCCTGGGCTGTTCAGAGCACCAGAACATCAGAACCTCACTGGGAGCCCTCACACCTCGGCCCGGAGGGGCCCGAGCCCACCCAGCTCCGAAGAGGAGAGAGAGAGAGAGAGAGCCCACAGCCACGGAAAGGACTCTCAAATCTTCCCAGGTTTTCTCTCCACAGCGAGAGGTTTTATTATTTAGCATTATTCTTTTCCCGTGTGTTTGTTAAATAAATAGGGGTTTTTTTCCCTCCTTTCACTTTCCTTTGAGGAATTTTTTCCCGACCCTGGTGGGGGAGGGGTGGCTGTACCCTGCCTTCTATAGAGGAGACGTTCCTCCCAGAGCCTTCCTCCGAAAATTTGTCTCAAACCAGGACATCAAACCCAACTGAAGCTGTTCCCTTCTCAAACCCAACTTGTCCAGAGCTCCTGGCTCATCCCTGTGAAGAAAGTTTCCCGTATTATCCACCCCCAAACTACAAACTCAGCAGCAGCTAAACCAGCCCCAAAATTGCTGGGAATATTGGCAAATCCAGAGCCCAGGCTAACATCTCCCTTAGCAATAACTTGCTGTGGCATCAAGGTGTGACTCTCTTTGGTAGTGAGATGGGAGTGTGGGAGCTGGAACAATTTCTGGGTGCCTTGGGAAGCCTTTACCAGGAAGCTGGAAGAGTTACCCTGCTGCCAGACAATTCCAATGGGAGACATCAGTCAGTGGGACTGGAATTCTCCAGGAATTCCACGCGTTAAGGAAAAGGTCTTTTCCCATCACTTGTTTTTTGAAATTGCAACACCAGTTTTGCTGAGCTGCTTCAGATGGGGACACACCCAGAGCATGGAAATTGCTGCTCCAGTGGTTCCATCTGATCAAGGGAAGAGTTGGTCTGGGAAAAGGAAACATTTGGCAGCTGCAGTGACTTGTGCCACCCCTCCTGCTGCACGGAACAGATTCCAGCTGCAGGGAACACCCACTCCCTGCTCCCACTGCCCCCTTCTGTGTCACTCCACCTTCACATCCACCACCACAACCCAAAAGGTGTGAAATTCCCGATATCTGGACATTAAAAAAATGGTTCTTTTTCCTCACCAATCTCCCAAATTGCCACAGGTCCTGGTAGTTTTTCTCCACATGGAATTTTGCTCCTGCAGTTGTTGTCATTCCTATGAAATACCAGCCTAAGGAAGGGCTGGGACACAAAATTCAGTGCTGGTCAGGACACAGGACAGCCTGCCCTGAGCTATAAATGGGGCTATCAATAGGGTCACTTTCCTTGCACTATAAATAAGAATTTTATAAATAGTGTTACTCTGCTAATTGCAGAGTGTTAATAGAACCTCGGGTGTAGATTAACCACAGCTTCAACCGTTTAAATTTAACTTGTACTTCCTTATTATTTCAAGGGCATTGGATACTGGAGAAAAGGCACAGGAGACAAAGAAAGGAACCGTCTGGAAAATGATCAGGAATGAGCGACTTGAATTATTTGGGGGCTTTTAACCCTTCCAGTGCAAACCAAAAATATCCGTTGCAAAAGTGTAAAAATAAAAAGCATAAATTCCTTGTTGCTTTTTATTTCTCTGAATTAATGCGTGCTAGATTATCTAATTATTAAAAGTACAAAGATTATTAAAATATTATCTTGCTAAATAATAGAATTCTTCCTCTCTTCACCCCAGAGCACGAGAAGGGAGGGTGGGTGTTTCATCTACCAGGTTGGGAAAGGAACTCTCAGGTGTTCCCCACCTGTGTTCAATGGACAGACCGTGGGCTTTGCAATTAATAATCAATTAACAGAAATCAGAACTGGGGTTTCTGAAGGAATTCCCCAGCCCAGCCTTTACAGAACACTGGATTTCCAGAAATGGGGGCCTGTGAGAGAACTCAGCACAAACCACTCATGTCACAGCAGGATCGAGGGGATGGAGATCAGCCAGAGCACGGAATCCTCTCTCTCACCAGAACACAAGGAGGGCTCCAGAATCACTTCTAGGGACCCACAGGGATCGTGGATCCAGCTCCTGGCCCTGCCCAGACACTCCAACAATCCACACTGCTCTGAAAGCTCCTGGCCCGGAGCTGGGTCCCACATACTTCAAAAATCCAACGGATTTATTTTCCTTTCCAACATTTGCAATTGTTTCTCATTTTTCCATAGCTTTTGGCTCCCTCCTGCAGGTTCCTTGGAGCTCCTGCACTGGGGGAGGCAGTGAAAAGTCAATCCCTGTTCACCCTCTCTGTGGGTTTCACAGATCCACGCCACATTCCCATGGAAAGATTCCCATGGAAGGTACGGCCGTGCCTTTTGCTGGGTCTGTGCCAGTGTTTGACAACTGGAAACCCCCCCAGGGGTCATGTTCAATTTTTATGTCATTTTAATGTCATTTTTATGTCATTTTTGAATCCCATTCCCAGTAACTGCAGAGAGCAGCTGGATTTGCAGCACTGGGGCATCCAGGCATGGGTTTTTCTGGATTAAACCCCCTTAATTCCCTCAAGCTTCCTGTACAAATTATTATTTTACTCTCCTGACCTCCTGTGTCCCCTGTGAGCCACAGAGCTCCCAGCAGGGCTGTGTCCTTCTCCCAAGGACTGTCCATCCCCCCCCGGACTGGGATAACACCTTGTTCCAACGTCTGCCAGGAGCTGATGCCTCTCATGACCTGAACTCCATCTGTGCCCCACTGTGACACCCAGATCCCCTCCCACAGTAATTCCAGCTCCTCCTTTATTTCCATTTGGTCTCTCCGAGATTCTGATTGTCACCACTGAGTTTTGTCTGGTTGATTTAGGGGCAATTCCCCTCCATTCATCAAGGACACCTCTGGGACTTTATCACCCAAAATTAAGAGGCCTCTCTGGAGAAGATGACCAAGGCTCCTGGTAAGCTCTGGAAAAGGTTTGAGTTCCCCCCAACCCCAGGCAGAAGGAGGGACTTACTCTCTGTCTATGACCAGACAAGTGACCGCTTCAGCTGCGATGACGTTGGCTGTCCTGACATCCTCCCTGCAAGAAAAAACACATTTCTTCAGTCATTTCCATGCCAATCCTCTGATTTCCAACATACGGGCTTCTTCAAGCACTTGGAGAGTAAATTTCCAGCTTTCACAGCTTTTCCCTGACGTTTTCATCATCCATATAAGCTAATAAAAGACTAGAATTCCAAGACTAATAAAACATATCCATTTAATTCATTTAAATCAGGTTGATTTGGTGTTCCAGTGTTTCAGAGTCAGCGCTGAGTTTTCTGTGCTCACTTTATCCCAAGTCCCTCCAACCTTTCCATGTTCCAAGGGTAAGTGGATCACGGGCAAAAGAGACCTCCCCTCTTCCAAACACACCTCATCCATTTAGGCTGGAACACCACTCCACGTTTCCACTGGAGCAGAAAATGAGATTTACAGGTGCTCTTAGGAATAGAAATCCCCTTCTAAAGACTGGAGGTATTAAAGCAGGAATATGGTTAACAAAGGGTGATGCACCTTTGAGGTCATCATTAATTAACTTTAATTGCTTTCGAGCTCTCTTCATGTTTGTACCTTTGAAACAGAGCAAGCAGAAATACAAGGGAAGAACATTCATATTCCAGCCTGTGCTGGAATGCTGACTCTGAGTCTGTTGGGAGTGGCATTAAGTGGGTATTAGTGCTAATTTACCCCACTGATAAACCACACGGTGCTAATTTAAAGCAAGGAGAAAGAAGCAGTGGACTGGCTTCTTATAGTGGAATAGTGGATAAATTATCTCTATTAACTCCTAAAACTTGGGTAAATACAGAGAGGATAAGGAAGGATCATATGGAATTCCTCAGGAAGTGGCTGTAGCCAGCTGTTGCCAATATACTGATCCATTAAAACGAGAATTCAAACTTGTTGGTGTCCACTAATTCCAGTTAAAGCTCAACACGTCTGTCCCGTTATCCCAGAAGCCACAAAAAGACATTCATCCCTTTAAATGTATGGATCAGAGACACGATTATTGTCACTGGTTTATATTTAGGTGATTACAGAGCAGGAAAATACAATAAAATTGGTGGCCTCAGTTCCAACATTTTCAGTAACATTTGAAATTGGATATTCAAATGCACAAGGGACTGCTGTGATTTCTGCTGTCTTGTCCTTCACCCATCCTTTTCTAGAAGGTGACTTTGGCCAGCAGCAGCAGCACAGGGAAGTGCAGGAATCCGTGGCATTAAAGGCAAATGAAACCCTGCAAGCGCAGGGCATGAAGAACTCCAAGCGCAAGGCATCGAGTGGAAAAGGAATTACTAAGAGGGGATTAAAGGCAAGAGCAACCACCAGCAAGTGCCCAGCATTAAATGAGAGAGTAACTACTCCAAGTAAGTGGCATTAAACCCAACAAATCATTACTACCAGCGCACAGACTTCAGTGCAGAAGTGACTGTTCCCAGTGCACGATATTAACTGCAATGAGTAATTACTGCAAGTCCAAGAGTAATTCCTACCAGTGCTCAGCACGAAATGAAACATTAACCCCTAGTAGGTGCACAGCATTAAATGCAGCAGGAATTACTACAAGTGCACGGCGTTAATTGCAACCGGTAATTACGACACGTGAACTGCACCAAATGCAAAAGGAATCACTTTAAGGGCCCAGCATTAAATGCAATAATCACTACAAGTGCAAAGCATTAAAGCCAGAAGTTACTACCAGTAAATGCACAGCGTTGAAGGTAAAAGGAAATGCTACAAGTGCAAGACATTAAATGCAGAAGTTACCACAAGTAAGTGCATGGCATTAAATGCAACAAGGCACCGTGGTATTAAATGAAGAGTAACTACTACAAGTGCAGAGCATTAAAATCAAAGGTAATTACTCCCAGTAATTGCTCCCAGTGCACAGCATTAAATGAAACACTAATTACAAGTAAATGCATGAAACAACTAATTACTACCAGTGCAAGATATTAAAAGCAGAGGTTACTCCTAGCAAGTGCACAGATTTAAAGGCAAAAGTAACTACTACCAGTACAACGAGGAGTTATGACAAGTGCAAAGTAATTACTGCATTAAATGCAACGGGTAATTAATTACTGCAAGTGCATTAAACACAAGTAATTATTTTCACAGCACAGCACTAAGTGCACAAGCGATGTGCAAAATATAACTTATTAACAATTAATTCATTAATTCCTGGCAGGGCCCACCACCCCCCGAGGCCCCAGGGAGGAGGGGAGAGCACTGACTCGGACACTCCCTGGCCTTCATCCCCCTGATCCTCGGAGCTGCTTCCCGAAAATCTGCACTCCTCATCCGTGGAATCTCCCTCGCTCCCCGAGCGCTCCATGGCCGTGGCTGCTCCAGCATTTCCCGTGGACACACCTGCTCCCCTCCAGCTCTGTGCTCGGTGTCCCCCCCCGGTATTTCACAGCTCCCCCAGCCCAGCCCAGCACCTGCAGAAAGGGCACAGCTGCTGCGGGGGCTCTCGGCCGCGGAAATCCAAGAGGGGAGGATTTGGGAGCCCTCGGGAGATCCTTGGCTGTGCACGAGGGCCAAGAACCCCGTCAGGAGACCTTGAGTGCCCTTCTCAGCTCCTTAGCCCCACAGGGGAATTGGGTGGTAATGATATCCACAGTCCTACACGTTCCCAGGTGTGTCACCACACCACGGGAAACACGAGGCCGTTATTTCAGGGATGAAATGCATAGATCTGTTTTTCTCCTTGGAATTCGCAGCCCACTTCACCACATTGGGAAGTTACAAGAATTTTGCTTCTGACAAGCTGTCAACAACTTAATTTAAGAAGAGATAAGTTCATACATGAGCCTCTGTTCCATGGTTTTACCTTAAGCTGCCACAATTTGCCCTAAATGTAAAAATATTTCGGGCAATTCCTGTTGTTCTGCTTTTTTTTTACCTTCCTACGTCCCCAAACTGCCTGAAGTCCTGCCCCAACATCTGCTCCCATAGCTCTCACTGTTCCCCATCCCTTGGATGGGGACTCCACCCCTACCCTGGGCAGTCAGTTCCAATGTCTGACAGCCCTTTCTGCAAAGGAATTTCTCCCAGTATCCAACCTAAACCTCTTCTGGTGCAATTTGAGGCCGTTTCCCCTTGTCCTGTCCCTGTTCCCTGGGAGCAGAGCCCGACCCCCCCCGGCTGCCCCTCCTGTCAGGGACTTGTGCAGAGCCACAAGGTCCCCCCTGAGCCTCCTTTTCCCCAGGCTGGTGGAATCTCAGCAGCAGCTCCTGGGAGTTTTTTACTTTTAGAACTTCAGTGCAGCAAAGACAGAGCAGAATTTCCTTGACCAACAGAGCCTTGAAAGACCCAAGGCCTTGGCTGCATAAATATTCCAGTCAATTATCACAAAGGGCTCCTTTTCTTTTGTAAATCTTGTTGTACAACCCTTGGCAGGGCTTAAACCTTTCAGCTGGAGCCACTGGGAGTAGAAATATATTTTAGGAGCAGTCAGTAAGCGCTAACGAGATGCTCACAAGGCATAAGGCAAAGTATTAGAGGGAGCTGGGACGTTTTCTATTTGGAGAGTTGTACATTTTGCTTATATGAAGTAAAAAATCAGTAAAGAGTATTTTTAAAGCTGAACGAGCTGAATTGTTGTTCTCCAAGAAATGTTTTGTTTTCCCAATATGCCTAAAGCTTAAATCACACGGGGGTTTTGCCACATGTCCTCAAACTGGGGTACCTTGGCGTCAAATCCCTCCTGTCGTATTTCATTCCCTTTTAGGAGGTGAGATTTAATGCCCGAGGGGATTTTTAGAAGATTTCTTATGAAATGGCTTTTCAAGTGCAGCTTTTTCCGATGGCGCCTTTTATCGGTTTCACATTAAAATCTGTACAAGTTCAGTAGAGCGCGCTGTGTTTATTAATGCCAGTGATGCACTTTTCTGTCAGAGTCAAAGGCAAATGGATGCTGGGTTCTCGGGAAGATGAAATGTTGGGAATCCAAACTTTGGTCTGTGAGGGGTGGCTTCTCCCCATGGAAATCAGGCACATCCAGGTGACCGGTGCAGATGTGGGTCACCGAATTCGTTACGTCTGGAGAAGAACTCCAAGGTCATCATCAAGTCCAGTCTTTGACTGATCCCCATTTTGTCAACTCCTTCCCTGGGAGGGTGGGCAGGCCCTGGCACAGGGTGCCCAGAGCAGCTGTGGCTGCCCCTGGATCCCTGGCAGTGTCCAAGGCCAGGTTGGAGCAGCCTGGGACAGTGGAAGGTGTCCCTGCCATGGCAGGGGTGGCACTGGATGAGTTTAGAGGCCCCTTCCAGCCCAAACCATTCCGTGACCCCATGGACACGGCCACATCCAGCTGTTTCCTGATGTTCACCATCTCCTTCCTTAAGAACAATGATTAAAACCCATTTCTTGGCTCAAGAAACTGGAGAACCTCGAAGGGTTGGTCAGTGCCTGCTCCTTGGTGGCTGCTCTGCAGAACCTGCTGCTGCCTGGGAGAGGCCCTGGCAGAACTGCCCCGTCCTGTGGGACCTCGGGAGATCAGTGCTGAGCTCGTTTGGGAATGGTGCTAACGAGGGTTTGCAGAGCAGAGCCAGAAATAAAGAACCAGCTCTTCCCTGGTGGGCTGAAAATGATGCCACAGGACTGTCCAGAGGTTTCTGATTTGCTGCTGTTCAAGCTCCTTAACGCATTTTCCCGCCTTCCAGCACCACACACTTGGCCTTGTCACAATATTCTTAATGAGGTCGAATTAAGGCATTTAGGACAAGACAGGTCAGAAAGGGGAAAAAAGGGGGAAAATCAGCTATTAGCTTGAATTTAGCAATAAGAGCTCAAACCCAGCATCTCTATCTCCACTTTTATTTTATTGGGTATTTTCTGATTACACCGCGACTTTCAGGGGGGAGATAAAAATCAGCTTTTTTGGGTATTCTGAGGAGTGGTACCCAAATTTGGTGATCTTCTATCCTTTAAAAAGAGCGATTTGCCTACCTGGACACTTAAAAATGTCCTTTTAAAGCTTTGATTACCTTTCATTTGTAACAATTTCTCTAACTCCACCTGCATCTCGGCCTACATTTGCAGCAGGGCGAGATGCAACAACCACCTGCCTATTCTTGATTTGGTGAAAATAAATCAATAATGAAGGTTTTATGTGCCAAAACCAAACTAAATCTCACGGCTGGAGGGCCTGCCCTGAGAATCCTACCCAAGGAATCCAGCTGGCATGGCAAGAAATGAATTCCTGGCCCGGCTGGGGGTGACCTGCAGGAAATTCTGGTGCTGGGACTACAACAGCAGTGTTAGGAGAGCCACTTAGGGTTGTCACCCAGCAGATTCCCGGGAGGAAAGGGATGGATCCCCATTCCCAGCCTCATCTCCCACTGATGGTGGCGCGTTGATGGATGGTGCTACTGCTGTGAACATCCCAAAAAATGTCTTTGTGGCAGGGACAGTCGCTGACCTCGACAACTCCACCTCTGTTGTGCCGTGGAGCAGCTTCTCTCCTTCTGGTGGACGTGTCCCCCTCACCACAAAGGATTTCCCTGCTCTGAGGACACCTTTTAGGTGCTTTTATAGGGGTTTTATATGGCAGGTGCTGCTGAACACCTGAACGGGAAGGTGGAAGATTCAGCACTCAGCACTGGGAAGGCACAATAAAAACCTCAGCAATTATTACACCTGTAACTTCAAGCCATGGTGGCCCTTCAAGAAACCTTGTCTTCCTTGTATCATTTTTATGAGGCAAGCAGGTATTTAAGAACAAATTGTGATGAATCTGAGGCCCTTTGGCGCAGGAAGGACTCGCAGCACTAAAAATGAGGAGCAAAAGTGAGCCCGTGCTCCTCCTCCGTGGGAGGGTCTGCACTAAAGCAGTGCCAGTGTTAAAATGGGTAATAACTTATGGAAATTTGATTAGGGATTAAAAGGGTTTGTATAAAATAAAACTCCTGTCAAAAGAAGAAATACAATTCGAAGCTTAAATGAAATATATTGGGAAAGAAGCCCAGACATGAGGCTGAATTATAGCCCTGGATTTTGAATAGGGCACTGGAATAGTCTGGGAAAGTCACCCGGAAATCAAGAATTACATTTTCCTAATAAATGTTCTGTTATTAATATTCCCATGGGTCTTTCAGGCTTGGCAGAAAGTAGCACTGGGTGTCCTTGGGATGTCAGTGTCTCCATGGGAATCAAATTCCTCCTCAATTAGTTTTCTAAAAAAGGGGAATTTTGATGCATTCAGGACAAAGTGAAGTTTTAGATAAGAGTTTCTGTCTTCTGGGAGTATTAACATTCCAAATGTGTGTTTCAAGGAAGGATTCCACTGTTTAAGTGTCCAAGGCCAAGTCGGACGGGGCTGGGAGCAGCCTGGGACAGTGGAAGGTGTCCCTGCCCATGGCAGGGGTGGCACTGGATGGGCTTTGAGGTCCCTTCCAACCCAAACCAGTCCGGGATTGTTTGACACTCCCTACATATAATATATATATATATAAATAATACCTATTTATTTCCTGACAAATAGCACTTTCCAGATCCACAACTCACAGCTAACAAACCCCAGGGGAACACAATTCCCTGTGGCTCTGAAGTCCTGTTTGCTGGTGATGAGCCAGGAGCCAAAGTTGGACGTTTCCAGGAGCCAGGAGCGCCGAGGGAAGGTGGCAGATGGATTTGGGATGTTTGCCTGAGCACCTGTGACAAGTGGCACCCTCGGCTCAGTCTCCAGCCAGGTGTTCAGGCTGCCCAGTGCCAAACAGCCTTTCCTGAAACGCCTGCCCGCAGCCGGGAGGATCCATTCCACAAATCCCATTTTAATGAGACAAAAATGCCCCCCTCTGTTAATTCCACTCAGCTTCTCTGACTCCTTCAGGCAAACAAAGATTGGCAGTGCTGGGGTGGGAATGCTTGGAAGTCAGGGAACATGGAATGGTTTGTGTTGGGAGGGGCACTAAGGATCAGTTCACCCCACTCCATCCATGGCAGGGACACCTTCCACTGTCCCAGGCTGCTCCAAGCCCCAATGTCCAGCCTGGCCTTGGACACTGCCAGGGATCCAGGGGCAGCCACAGCTGCTCTGGGCACCCTGTGCCAGGGCCTGCCCACCCTCCCAGGGGACAATTCCTTCCCAATATCCCATCCATCCCTCCCCTCTCGCAGTGGGAAGCCATTCCCTGGGTCCTGTCCCTCCATGCCTTGTCCCCAGTCCCTCTCCAGCTCTCCTGGAGCCCCTTTAGGCCCTGGAAGGGTCTCTGAGCTCTCCTGGAGCCTTCTCTTCTCCAGTACCTGTGGGCTGCCATCTGTCACAGCCCCGGCTCTGCCTTTCTCTGGGCAAACTCCATTTGTGCCACCCCTCGGGGAATCCACCTGCCTGGGAAGGGAATTCCAGTTCAGTCCAAGAGCTGCCACAACACGCTGAGGATACACACTGCAGGCATTCCCACATCCAGCTGAAATCCTTATTGGTGCTGACTTTCAAGGCTGAAAGAGATCAGCATCTCATCCCTTATCCTTTGCTTCCAAGTCCTGCATGGGATCTGGTTTGAAGCCCTGTGACTGCACCCATCCCCCCGTGGCTGGATCTGCCGGCAGCAGAACAAGCGAGGAATCACGGAATTGTTGGAAAAGCCCTTTAGGGTCACCGAGCCCAGCCATCCACCCAACAGTGCCCAGTCCTCCCCTAAACCCCGACCCCAAGGGCCACGGGCACGGTTTGAATCCCTGCAGGGAGCCACTGTATCCCACCTGTGTTTCCCACTGCTGAGATGGGGACAACGCTCAGAAATCCCTGTCTGCTGATGGGAAAAGCATTTGCAGTGGGCTCGCCATTCCCATTCCTCCCAGGAATCCCTCAATAATGTTCAGGGATCGATATCATTCACTACACTGTTTCCAGCAGCCCAGACAGGCAGGGAAGAGCAAACACAGCTACAGGAATATTCTACAGGAATTCAAACTGGTATTTTTGTAGCTAAACTGTGGCTGAAGTTTAGTCCGAAGTGACAGACAAACCTGAACGTGAGTGACACAACGCTGACACCGGGATGGTGAAACCTCCTTGCCTGATAAACCCATTAATGATTCAACCCAGTCACTCCTGTAATTTATTCAGAATTATTGTAATGAACCTGAGTCTCACTAGTCCGTAATTAATGATATTCCCCAAGTGAAACAACCCAGGGCTCTGAAATGACCACTTTTTCATTAAAGTGAAATAAAACCCTGCCACACCCCATCCATTGCTGTTTTAATCAGCCAGTGGGCGACAAGAGCAGCTTTAAGATGTATTAAATGTTAATTATCCCATTCAAGGGCAATTCAATTAAACCTTGAACAAATCAGAAGAGGTCTAGAAACCAGAGCCTTGCAGAGCTACCCTCCGTAAGGAACTTATCTGCCAGCCTTGATCAGATAATTCAAAGCCAGGCAAAGCCAAAAACCCGGGAATCTGGCACAGATAGAGAGGAAAATGCTTATTTGCATTATTTTCCTCAAAAAAGAGGAGCAGCAACAACAGAATTCAGCAGCCAGAGCCACATGAAAATGGTCCTTGGCCCATTTTCCTCATGAAGGGCTCGGCAGCGGCACTTTAATATTACTTAATAAATCACCAGGGAATGAGAAGATCTCCAAGACCATTGATCAACCAACCCCCACCTGGTCAACTCCTTTCCCGGGAGGCTGGGGAGGCCCTGGCACAGATTCCCAGAGAAGCTGTGGCTGCCCCTGGATCTCTGGAAGTGTCCAAGGCCGGGTTGGATGAGGCTCAGAACCACCTGGGATGGTGGAAGGTGCCCCTGCCCATGGCACAGGATGGAATGAGCTGATCCTTAATGGCCCTTCCAACCCAAACTGTTGGGTGATTGGAAGAAACCGAGTCCCTTTCCCCATGGCTGCCTCAT
The DNA here is from genome assembly GCA_013398855.1 of Mohoua ochrocephala. Taxonomy (NCBI): domain Eukaryota; kingdom Metazoa; phylum Chordata; class Aves; order Passeriformes; family Acanthizidae; genus Mohoua; species Mohoua ochrocephala. Next base: position 36,916 of record VZTA01008474.1, on the reverse strand, counting down.
CCCTCTCCAAGCCCTGGGTGCTGATAACAACGAGCTGGATGGAAAATGTGGATCCCCCACACTGTGAAGTGATCCAATGCTCCTCACACGGGGACACAGGGTCATTGTCCCATTGCGAAATCAAAGCTCCTGGCAATTAAAATCCCTCCCTTCCGCCCTCTCACTGTCCTTCATCTGGAATCTCCATGTGGGAAAAGGATCTTCTGCAGCCAGAAAAGGAGAGATGAGGCTACAAGGTTAACTCCAATCATTTATTACAGGCCTTTCATCGAGAGTTTCCAAATGATAAAACGTTTCCTAAATGAGTCTGCATTCCTTGGAGATGTCCTGCTTAGGGAGCCTTATCCACAAAATATCCAACATTGCTCAAGGACACGCTGGGGGCGAGTTGAAAATCTGAATTTTTCCTCATTTTTTTTTGCAGCAGCAGGACAATAAACCAACAGCACAAAAGGCCCTGACTTTTCCAGCATTCCAAAGAGCTTCAACTCTCCCAAGTTTCCCAGGGGGAAGGATCTCTCCCAAACTGTAAAATTAGTTATTATTAATTATTTCTCTGAGTCCCTAAGAGCCTGTCCAGAAAGGACACATGATGGAACATCAAAAAAATATAATGTGATGCCTATGGATTAATCCTTTGCTCTTGTGGACACCCCTAAATCCATGGAGATCAGATCTATTCCCATTTTCCTGACAAGAAAGACCAAGCTCAAGAGCTTTTTGAAGCAAACAGCAGCAATAATCCCTGTTAAATGCCAGATTCCTTAGCTTAAATTACTGCTCTTGGGATTTATTCCCCCCAGAATTTTTTGAAAGCTGCTCCAAGTTGTCCTTTAGAAGGTTTAGCTTGGACATGATGGAAAACTTCAGGAAAACTTGGAGAGCAATAGGTGATGCTGCACCCTTGGAGATTTTTAAGATTAGGGAATGATGACTTTGCTCCAGGAGTTGAAACATCCCTGCTTGGAGCAGGAGGTCGGAGCAGGGACCTTTGGAGCTCTTTTTTTGGCCAATATTCAGCTGATTTTTCTCTATTTCCCACCCACAGTTCCCCACTCCCTCTGGCAAATCCAATTCATTTTTAAATGTCCCAGACTAAAAACCACACGTGAAGGTCACGTGAAGAACAAGAACCAAACACCTTTTGGTGCCACCTCAGTTTTCCTCCAGGCAGATTTATCCCAGAAAGCTTGAGGAGAGCACGGGGAGGATTTCAGATGCCAGTTCCAGATGCAAGACAGGAGAGAAAATCCCAGCCGGAGCCATCCCGACAAGCACTGCACTAACCTGTGGGAAGGGGAGATGTTGGAAATACCCAGCTTCAGAAAAGAACAGTACTGGCTTTCAAACTCCATCACCTGTGGCAAAGTTTCCTGGAGGACATTTCAAAGTGTCCAAGGTCAGGATGTTAAAATCCCGGGAAGGCTTCACCAGCAGTGGGGAACTGGGATCACGTCCGGATTGTTTGATGCAAGATTTACTCTGCAGCTTCTGCATAAAGCCTTGGACGTCAGCACTACAAAACCCTCCAGCCTCTTTACGGCCTGACGCACTCCCTCCGCTCCACTGAACTCCCAAACACTCCCAGCAAGTGTTACCTCGCCTAACTCCTGTCCTTTCAGCACGGAGAACATGCTCCTGCCCGATTCCAAGGGTGTGGAGGAGCTGGAGTTCCACAAAAGAGCTGAGTCCCTTCAGTCTGTAACAGCATCTCCCTGTCCAGGAATTTCACATCTCTTTCTCTCTCCCTGACTTAATTTCTTTGAATTTTTTCCCACCCACTCGGCTGCAGAAGGCTAGAGATGGTTTGGAAGGCTCCAATCCAGGACCAGAATCTCATTTATTAGAAGGAATCCTTCCCTGGGAAGGTGGGCAGGCCCTGGAATGGATTTCCCAGAGCAGCTGTGGCTGCCCCTGGATCCCTGGCAGTGCCCAAGGCCAGGTTGGACATTGGGGCTTGGAGCAGCCTGGGACAGTGGGAGGGGTCCCTGCCCATGGCACAGGATGGAATGAGCTGATCCTTAATGCCCCTCCCACCCCAAACCATTCCAGGATTCTGCCACTCCCTGTCACCATCTCGGCCCCAGAATGGTGCAGAAGTCATATTTTAACACTATTATTTTTTTGTAAATTCCCCAAATATTTGATATCTAAAATTCTACTACGGAGTGAGAAAATAAACCAGCACCTGGACCAAATGCTGAGTAACCTCCTGTAAGAGCCATTTTCACCTTTACAAGATAGTGGTTTATAGAAAACTCTGAAACGTTCCTGCTTCTACTCAACTCTACAACTGCCAGCAGTTCATTTCATTACAGCCCGACTGCGGACATAATGGAATTTAGCAGGTGCCTTAAGGATGTGTCGTTCGGAGCTTTAGACTTCAGGAATCAAGGACTGGATTTTACACACCCAGGGGCTGAGGGGGAGAACAAAATTAAATATAAAAAAATGTTGATGAATTTAAATCTCTGGCAGCCCCTTCAGCAGGCAGAGTGAAATTGCTTCGTTAGGGAAGTTCTGCCACGTAACCCTAAACCACTTTTTCAGCCTGAGCAAACCCGAGATTAAATTGAGATGAAGGTTGCCCACAGCTTTAGTAGTTTTAAATGAGCTTTTCCCTTTTTTTATTGAAGATAAACACAGCTAAACCTCTGAAAATGTCTGTTCCATCCAAGGCACACAGCTCAACGACTCCCATCGCTCCTGTTGGATTTGGGACAATCCGTGGGGAAATTCCCAGGAGAGTCACTGACACTCTGCTTCAAATAGCAAGAGCCTGCAGAGACCTCGGTGACAAACAGCAATTTAAAGAAATAAATCCAGGAAATAGAATTATTTTCAGCAAATCAGCACTTTCTAGGGGGTCTCAAAGCCTGGGCAGCTCTGGGTCTTTACTGGGAACTTCTCCCAGGCTCAGGAGCAGCAGGAAGAGGCTCTAAGATACTTCAGAGTGCAATAAATGGATGTTGGATGCCAAAATCACCAGTGGAAAGGTTGGATGGGGGCAGGTCATGGAGGAAAAGAGGAAGAGTTGGGGTTTGAGGCAGGAGAACTGAGGAGTCAGGGCCCAAACAAAAGGGTCAAAGCCATCCTGAAGGATCACAGCAATTCCAGAGCAGTCCAGCAGTGCCCAGCCATAAAACCTCTGGAGGGTTTTGCCACATGGAAGTGTTCTGGAGACTTCCTGCATAGGGAACTCTCTGCTGGGAGAGAGACAAGTCCAGAAATGAGCTGTGACACATCAGGGCAGAGGAAATGAGCTGGAAGTCCAGTGAAGAGAGGAGAAAGACACCGGAAAAAAAGACAAAAAGGAGGAAACAAATCCCTGAAATCCCTGTGCGGGGCTGGAGAACCAACACGGCTCCTCCATCACGTGTAAGAAGGAGGAAGTTGGGGATGCCAAGAGAAGGTTGTAGTTGGCAGCTCTGAATTCCAGTGACAGCTCTCCAAGTCCAAAACTGGATTGGTGGTCCTGGTTTTTTTACGAATGCTTAGGAATGGCTTTGCTGAAAGACCAACAGTTGAGCTGATTGACCAAAAGATAAAGAAAGGAAAGGAAAAAGAAAAAAGAATAAAATCCATCCATCCATCCATAGCAATGCATGGAAGTGCCTTTGGATGTGGAGCACCCTGCTCTAACCAGAGCCCTTTGGGGCTGGAGTTGTGCCAGGTGCCCTCTGCGAGTCCCCTCCAGCTCAAATCATGACTTGATGATGCTGTAAAACTGGAGGAGAAGAAATCTGAAGAGCTCTCAACTCCATAAATAATATTGGTGGTAAAAGAGGGGAAAATGGGGCAGCAGATCATAACTCTGCCACTGAGGAGCTCAAAACGTGCTCATCTGGTGAGGGAAAAGATCCAAAAGAGAGAAGGAAATGAAGGGAAAGAGTAAAAGAGGGATTGTAGATCATGGGGACCATGAAGACAACTCCAAGAAGAGACCAGAAGGGAATTTCTTTTGCATCCCACAAGAGGACAGGGTTGTGGTGGGGCCTGTGACAGCACCTCAGGAGAACCGTAACTTGTCCATTTTCTCTTGGAAAGAGAAAAGCAGGGACTTCTTGGGCAGAGAATGGAGAAAAAGCTGATAAATGATGGTCAGGGAAGGAAAAGACGGCTGGAGGACTGCTGCTGAGCTGGAGAGATGGCAGAAGGGGGAAGACAATAATCAGATTAAGGAAATCAGCCTCCTGCCAGCAGAGTTTGGCAGCACAAGAGCAAGTGGATCTGGGGATAAGGACCTTGTGTGTGGAGAACAAAGACAGAGGAGGTTTGGTGCCTTGAACCTGCAGAGAATCAGCTGCTGCAGGACTGGGGCAGGAGGATGGGGCATGGGAAAGGAAGGAGAGGTCCCAGAGGAGCAGGGGCTCTCCACTGGCCACACGCCCACCAGTGCAATGGCCAGGCTTAAATAAAGCAGGTAACTCAGTCCTGGAGAAGGCAGCACGGTCCATCCATCCCAAAAACCCCTGGAAACCAATGGTTAATTCCAGTGTTGAGGGTCCTCTCTCACCTACAGTCATCAGCCTGAGGCTCCCATATCCATCAGAGGTGTCAGGCTGGGAATAACCAGCGTTGTCCATGGAGAGTCCCAGTGCCCAACCCTCATCCCAGCCCTGTGGGAGGGGGGCAGTGTCCCAGCTCTGACGGTGACGGAGGAGCTCTCCAGCACAGGGTCGGGTCTGTTCACACACTGTCCCACACAGCTGGCACAGCTGCAGATGTTTCCCCTCCTAAATTCCCCAGAATGGGAAGCTTGAGCCTCCAGGGGAGTTTTGGAGGATCGGTGACAACATGGTTCAGCCTAACAAAGCCTGAGTGGGTCATTAAGCCCTAAGCTTAATGAGCACTCCTAAATAAACAACCCCAACCCTCTGTGAGACCCCAAATCTCACCCACGTGGACCTCACAGTAAAAACCAGGCTCTCCTAAGAGCAAAACCATCCCAAAACCCCAGTTCTGGGAGCCAAAACCAAAGGGAACCCCAGCTCCTCACACCAATCCTGGCGCTGTCACGGGAGCGCTGCCCTCACAAGAGCCACACTCAGGCTGTGCCCTCACCTAAACTAACACCCAAATTTGGGTGGTGATAACAGAGTTTATCACTTTTAAATGTTACCCTGCTCAGGGTGGGTATTCCCAGCCAGCCTTGCTGCTCTCCAAGATCCCAGCGGCCAGGCTGGCTCCAGCCCCCCCTTTGGAGTCAGAGTGACCCTGCATGGGGACAGGGACGGGCTGGGACAACAGGAATCTGCTGGAATGCAACAAGGAATGAGAAGCTTAAGTGCATCCTCTGCATCAACAGCCAGGGCAACTCCAAGTGACTCCAGAGGCAGCCCCTGAAAGTGGAGCTGCTGGAGCCTGATCTGCCATCAGCAGCCTCAACAGCCCCTGTGCCAAGGCTGGACATGGGTAAAAGATCTGATCTGAGACTGAAAATTGATGTTAATAATCATTAAATTCAAAGCAGGGCACTGGTAGAGCGATGGCTGTCAAGAAATAGGAATATCTACAGGACAGGGACAGTGCTCAGCCTATGGAACTCCGGGTGTTTATGGAGGGAGGATGAGGAGAACAGCAAACATAAATAAATCAGGATTATTCCTACGTTGTTCCCAGGCTGGTATCACTGACTGAGCCCCCTCCAGTGCCTAAAGGGGCTCCAGGAGAGCTGGAGAGGGACTGGGGACAAGGCATGGAGGGACAGGACACAGGGAATGGCTTCCCAGTACCAGAGGGCAGGGCTGGATGGGATATTGGGAAGGAATTGTTCCCTGGGAGGGTGGGCAGGCCCTGGCACAGGGTGCCCAGAGCAGCTGTGGCTGCCCCTGGATCCCTGGCAGTGCCCAAGGCCAGGCTGGACATTGGGGCTTGGAGCAGCCTGGGACAGTGGGAGGTGTCCCTGCCCATGGCAGGGGTGGCACTGGATGGGCTTTGAGGCCACCACTGCCCCATGTCCCCAAGCGCCACCTCCACACATCCTTTAAGTCCCTCCAGGAATGCTGATCCCACCCCTGCCCTGGGTGCCTGTCCCAATGCTTGGCAGCATTTTGGTGGAGAAATTTTCCCTGATAACCAACCTAAACCTCCCCTGGTGCAAGCGGAGGCCATTCCCTTTGGTCCCTCTGTGTTTAAATCACAGCAGGCGAAGTGCAAGCCAGGAGTTGATATTATTCTGTATTTCAGAGGTGGAATCATTTCAATATGGCTCTCATAAAGGACGTGTGATTATTTATAAAGCACAGGCCTGAACATTTCATTATGATGGTGCCTCATAATGCTCACCCAATGAGTGGGCCCTGCGTCCCAATTCTGGGTTACCTTGCAGAAAACTCCCTCAATTTTCTCAAATTCATAAATGACAGGAGTTTTACACGGAGCTCCCAGCCTGACCCACAAACCCAAATCCATCCTGGGTGTAAAAGGAGAGCTGGCCATGGTGCTGTAGTAAATTCAGCTACAAATTTACGCTGGTATCCCATTTTTTGCTCTCTTTTCCCCTCTTTGATTCCATCTTGTTGTAAACCTGCTCCGAGGGTTTGCTAACATGGATTATCCTGTCTACATCCCAGGAATTAATTCCTACTCCTGCATCCCCCACAGGCATCTTCACTTGTTTGGGGTTTTTTTTTGAAGGAAGTCAAGAGAATTAAAATTCACTGCTGCATTCCTCAGTTCCACTTAATCCTTACAAACCTGAACAGAGCTGGCGGGAATATTTTGATGGAAGCATTTTCCCAGGAAAATTGTGTGATTTCCTCCCTGGAACTCTTGCACAGGGATTTTTCTCTCCTCTCATTAAAAACACATTTCTTTCAGAGCATGGATTTTTTCCCCCAACTAGAAACACTTGTCATAAATCATCCTTTTGAAACAACCAACCTCATTTTGAAATTCTAGGATAAAACCTTTGGATCTCATAGTGGATGGTTATTGTTGACAGCAAGGTGTTGCTGCAGGACAAAAATTAGGTTGGAATTCTTTTTTTTCCCATTGTTTCCTTTTTTTCTTTCGCACAACACAGGAATTGCCTGCAAAAAGTCATGGAAAGAGGGAAAAGGGAAGAGTTTAGAGCCTTCAGCCCTGCCAGGTTGTTTCACACCCTCCAGATGGGAAAAGCAAAGTGCACTCCCAGGGCTTTGCTCTTTTCAGGAAGCAAGAACCAGATCTGACCCCTGGAATCTCTTCCATCACCACCCACTCCACTGATCCCACTCCAGACAGGAAAATAAATCCCCCAAATTGTGCTATTTAAAAAATTTTATAAATTAAAACCGTATTCTTTGACGTGACTAGTGCTCCAGCAGCTTCCTCAGCTAACAAATAGCAATAATATTTATTATTCCCTATGCATTCCCAATTTCAGTAATTTTTTTTCAGGCTCTGAAGGAACACGGAGGGAAAAAGACACTGGAAAAATTCTTGGAGATGTTCACTGCAGCAAAAGCAAATATAATGGTAACCATAAACCTTCTGTAGTGCTGCTCTCCCCCAAACCCCCGGAATTCTGCCTTCCTCCATCTGGCACGCTCTGCTTGCCCAACATCAGATCTATATTTTTATTTTTTTTAATTTTTTTTTTTTTAACCCAGCAGGAGGAATATTGTGCCTGCTCTTTAGACAACATCTTCAAAGGAATAAAAAAAAAATAATAAACAATTGGAGTTCCCAGGCTATGACTCAGCTGGAGGAAAGCAAGAACAATTTGTAAGCTGTGATTTTCTAACCCAACCATTGTTGTCCTTAAGACTCCAAACCACTTGATTATTTACTAACTACATCTGAGTCATCAAGCGGGCTCCGAGTGTAACTTCCCCCCAGAAATCAAAGGCATTTATGCCCTTTTTGTGAGATGAAGAGTAGGAAAATTTTGATTTTAGACTCCTAGAGAGGTTTCGGTTGGAAGGGACCTTATCTCCTAACGTCTCTTTGTCCCTGAGGGAGATTTTGGGTTGATAAAAAGATTATGAAGACAGATTTTAAAAGGCTGAGAGAGCTGGGATTGTTCAGCCTGGAGAAGGGAAGCTTTGGGGTGACCTCATTGTGGCCTCCCAGTGCCTGGAGAGGACAACAGGGAAGATGGAGAGAGACTTTGGAGAAGGGATGGAGGGACAGGACACAGGGAATGGCTTCAAACAGACAGAGGGGAAATTCAAGTGAGATATTGGGAAGGAATTGTTCCCTGGGAGGGTGGGCAGGCCCTGGCACAGGGTGCCCAGAGAAGCTGTGGCTGCCCCTGGATCCCTGGCAGTGCCCAAGGCCAGGTTGGACACTGGGGCTTGGAGCAGCCTGGGACAGTGGAAGGTGTCCCTGCCCATGGCAGGGGTGGAATTTGAATCTTTAATGTCCCTTCCCAAACCACTCCATGACTCTGACATTTGTTTTATTTTTCTCCTAGACAATAAATGAAAAAAAGGTGAATTTCTGTGCACCAGCCTTTCGCTCCTGACCATCCCTGTCCCTTCAGAGGCGTTTCCATGAGGATCAATTCCATGTTCCCAGGCTGGGGAAATGCAAAGGGGCCTCTCCAGCAGGTGCTGATAAGGCACAACATCCTCCAGCCCTGGAGTTCTCTGCTCCTGCCCAAGTACAGAACCATTTGTTTGTCCCTCTTCACCCCCTGTTTGCTGCCCCTCGCTGGAGCAGGTTTGGTTCAGCGCTATTAGAAAATCAAGCTGCACCTCACTGGAGTGCCCTGGACGTGCAGGAGTTTGTACTCCAGGCTCAGGACAATGGGGAAAATCAAGCCCCTGCATCTCACTGCCCACTCGAGTGCCTTGGAAATCCAGGAATTTGTACTCCAGGCTTGGGACAATGGGAAAATTGAGCCCCTGCACACCATTGCCAACTCATTGGAGTGCCCTGGAAAGCAGGAATTTGTACTGAAGGTTTGGGACAATGGGGAAAATCGAGCCCCTGCACCTCATTGCCAACTCAAGTGCCCTGGAAGTGCAGGAGGTTGTACTCAAGGCTTGGAACAATGGGGAAAATTGAGCCCCTGCACCTCACTGCCCACTCGAGTGCCCTGGAAATCCAGGAATTTGTACTCTAGGCTTGGAGCAATGGGGAAAATTGAGCCCCTGCACCTCACTGCCCACTCAAGTGCCCTGGAAATCCAGGAATTTGTACTCTAGGCTTGGAGCAATAGGGAAAATCGAGCCCCAGCATCTCACTGTCAACTCAAGTGCCCTGGAAATCAGGAATTTGTAGTGAAGGTTTGGGACAATGGGGAAAATCGAGCCCCTGCACCTCATTGCCAACTCATTGGAGCGCCCTGGAAGTGCAGGAATTTGTACTCTGGGCTTGGGACAATGGGGAAAATCGAGCCCCTGCACACCATTGCCAACTCAAGTGCCCTGGAAGTGCAGGAGTTTGTACTCAAGGCGTGGAACAATGGGAAAATCGAGCCCCGAGCCATCAGCTCAGCCCTGCCGGAGGGAGTGAAGCGATCCTCGAATGCAGAGCCTCGACGGGCAGGAACTGTGCATTCCCTTTCCCTGCTGGGTTACTTCACTCCTAAAGAAACCCTATCCAAGCCTGGAAGTGTACATTTTTTGTGGAGCAAACCTGAAAGCTGCACAGATTTTTGGGAAGGGTCGCCAGCACCAGTCTAAGGTGGTGTCAGCTCTCTGCACAAAAATTGGGAAAAACCCTTAAAGGATGAACTGACCTGTTTGTCAGAACACAGAATTACACTGCAGGTGCTGAGCCCCAGATCCAAACCTTTAGAGAAAAATAATGCTTTCTGTACATTGTATTTATAGAGAAATCTATTACGATACTTTTAAGACACAGCATTTTTTCTAGAAAAAGTGTGGTTCCTGTTAAAGAAAAAGTAGGGCTGAGTTCAGAGGATCCCAGAGTGGTTTGAGTTGGAAGGGATTTTACAGATCAGGTACTTCCAACCGCCTTGCCATGGGCAGGGACACCTTCCAGAGATCTTCACAAGTCACTAAATGTGCCAGAAAGTGTAAAGACAGTAGAGAAAAATCGGCTTCACCCGGCTTGTTGCCATGTGTATGATCTCAGACAGCAGAGTCTAAAAATCAGCAAGTCAGCTGCACATCTGAGAACTCGGAGGCATCGCCTCAAGCAGCAGATGGCTCACCCAAAAAAAAACCCCAAACAAGCCCCATGAAAAGCCCCAACCTTCTGTGGCAATCAGTGCCACCCTTTAAAGCATGCAGGAGGACAAGGAAGATTTAAAACTGCTTGAGGACATTGAACCCAGCCAGGATTACAAATGACTACAGCTGCAGCTCTGGTTCAGGGTGGTGGTCAGCAATCAATTCTGGGTGCTGGCAATGCCAGGTTGGATGGAGCTCTGGTAGGATCCATTCTGTGTTGTGATTTTAGGCAGGAAGAGCCAATAATGTCAATTTATCCCTGTTGGAAAAGCAGAAAATAACCTGCCCCTCGGGGGTCCCGGTGCAGGCTCCCAAGCAGGATCCTGTAAGAGCCACCACATCTTGCTCTGCCCCTGGTCCTTTCCAGCTCATTCCTTCATATATTGGCAAAAAAAGGGCAGAGAAGGAAGGCCCAGAGTCATGGAAATCACCACAGAATCCCAGAATGGTTTGGGTTGGGACCTCCAAGCTCATCTTGTTCCAACCTTCTGACACGTGCAGGGACACCTTCCACTATCCCAGGGTGCTCCAAGCCTTGGACAGTTCCAGACCATGCCAGGATTATGCTTTTTGGGGATTCCACCACTTCCCTGGGCATTCTGTTCCCATGCTTTATAACCCTTTCGGCGAAGGAATTCTTCCTGATGTCCAGCCTGAGCCTCCCCCGGCCCCTTCCTCTTCTCCTGTTGCCTGGTACTTGGGAGAAGGGCCTGGCTTGGAGGAAGGGAAGCAAATCCATCACGCTTGGAACATTGGAATTAAACAAACCACAAAGGGCCGGATGGAAACTCCACAATTTTGCAATCATAAACCCCCCTCCATCTGTGCTTGAGCTGAGGGCTTTGAGGCCAGGCCACCCCAACAGCAGCCTGGGCAGGGCAGGGCCACGTTTTCCACCATTTCATTGGATTTCTGCCATGGGGTGCCCTCAGGAGATCCATCAGCTCCAAGGCCCAGCTGCCACCTCTCCGACCCCAGGCTGGATCCCTGCGGGAAGAGCTCCAGCCCTGAGGGGAGCAGATGGTGACACCAACCCGGGGTCACTTGGCCCCCTCGCTTGCAGCTGTCCCAGCTTTGGAGCTCTCGCCCTCCAAAGCCTCTGGGAGGGTTTTGTTTCAGGGAATTGCCAACAGCTTTCCCAAAGCCTGGAAAAGCTTCCTGCGCCTCAGGGCAATGGATCCAAATCCATCAGGGCCTGGCTCCCTAGCAGGGAAAGGGAAGTAAAGGCTGAAAGATCTGAGATCACCCAGTGCTTGCAAGAAGTGCAAAAAGCAGCTGAGATAACGGATGACAAAAATTCCATCTGGCCCTTGGAGACCGTGTGTCGGATCCACGGTCCCTGGGATACACACAGAGTGCAGGTGGTGGGAAAAGGGCAAAACCACCCTGGATTTATGGAAAAACCCCATTATTTAGCAACAGGGGAGGCAAAAAGTGCTTCTCACCTTGCCAGAGACACAAGGTTGGGTTTATTCGTTCTCTTTGGGCTGTTTTTATTCATTCTCCTGCCTATCAGCTCCTGAAGCACTGCTCCCGTTTTATGGTGGCCTCTACACCACGGGTACATCTCCATCTCCGTGGGGCTCCTGGCTGGAAAACTGCCTTATCCTGCATTATCCTGGACTGCATTCCTACCCCGTGGCTCCTTTTAATTCCCTTTTCTACTCTTCCAAACTGGGCTGGAATGGGAATAGGGAATGTCTCTGCCTTGTGACCAAGGAATGGCTTCATGCCAAGAGGAATCACCCCAGCAGGGAACCTTCCCTCACTCAGTGTCCTTCCACCCCACAGCCCATTTTTCCAGCCCTTTCCCATCACAAATTCCATCTGCTTTCCCACACTGGAATTTTGCTGCTCCCCAGGCCCTTCCCCAACACTTTTTGGTGGCTGGATGCCTGTTCTCCAAACACATGGAGTGCAACAGAAGGACCTGTGGTTCTCCCTGGAGAAACAGGAATTAAAATGGTATTTTCCTGTAGGATAAAAATATCTTTTATTCATATATATCTCTCTGGAAATGTCACCCTGAGATGAAATTCCTGCCACATCTTACACTTGTGTGCCTGCCTCTGTGTCCCAGAGTGATAAATATCTCCAATCCTCCATTCCGCTCTCTTTTCCCTGGAAAACTCAGGACAATGAGGCTCCTAGGCCAGCAGATGGGAAGGTTTTAGTGGGAGCAGGGGATGGCAAGGAAGGTGTCCCTTAAGAATGGAATATAACCCTCATTATTCCTGGGAAGTTCAGTCCAAGGACATTGGAAAAGGATTCAGCCAAAAAAAGCTGCAGAGGGGAAAGGGAAAGGGAAGAGGAAGGGGAAGGGGGAGGGAAAGGGAAGGGGAAAGGGGAGGGGGAAGGAAAAGAGGA
>VZTA01008474.1:0-20680 GCA_013398855.1 Mohoua ochrocephala | reverse complement strand
TGAGTTACCCACATTGAGTTATCACTGAGTTCAGTACCTGAGCCACACTGAGTTATCCACATTGAGTTATCACTGAGTTATCCACACTGAGTTATCATTGAGTTCAGTACCTGAGCCTCACTGAGTTATCACTGAGTTCAGCACCTGAGCCACACTGAGTTATCACTGATTTATCCACACCGAGTTATCAGTGAGTTCAGTACCTGAGCCACATCAAGTTATCTCTGAGTTCAGTACCTGAGCCTCACTGAGTTATCTCCCTGTGCTAATCTGAAGGAACTTCATTTCCCTGCTGATAGAAATAATTCTTGTCACCAGCCCTATCAAATGTTTCCTTTGCAAGGAAGAAAACATCACCTGATTGTGGAGCACCCTAAATTACATGGTGCTAGACTGCAGATTATCCATCTGCTGCCGCCAATTAGCCAGGAAGGTACGAGGGGCACTGGGAGAGGATGTGGATCATCATTTCAGGACTTGTTCTGCCCGTGTGAAATGGGATACTGGGAACTAATGGGAGCCATCTGCCACGAGCATGGGAAATGAGATAATGCACATCAGCCCCAAGGGCTCCGTCAGGGACATATTGCTGGGAGGGATTTGTTATCCCAGCTCCTGCTGGGCTGCATTTCAGGATCATTTTCTACCCTAATGAAAAAATGGCTTTTAGTTGTTGTTTTATTCTGCACATACGAAATCCCGGGATTTAATCAAGTCCAGGGGAAGGTGTCCCTTGGTCTGTAGTAAGGTCCATTCCAACCCAACCCATGCTGGGATTCCAAGTATTGCTAAGGGCCCTGGTAAAGTTTTAAAAAATTAATCAAAGATGAAAAAGGAAAGAAAATAAAGTAAAAATTCCGTTTTATCTCAAGCTCTCAGCCATAACTGTATTTTACAGTAGTGGAATCATCCTAAAGGTTTCCCAAGTGGCTGAACAGGGATGTCTCACACAGCCCTGACAGACACTCATTAATTAGCAATTTATTGAGCTGCCAAATCTTTACATTACAATATTTTCCCATTCTTCCACCAAAATCTCCCTGTAGGGCTCCTGTGATTAGCAGCAAACTGGAGGGATGGTTCTGGAGGAATTCCACCCCTCTAGCAAAAAAATGATCATGGAATGGGTTGGGTTGGAAGGGACCCTAAAGTTCATCCGGTGCCATGGGCAGGGACACCTTCCACTGTCCCAGGCTGCTCCAAGCTCCATCCAGCCTGGCCTTGGACACTGCCAGGGATGCAGAATTGTGCTTTCCCTGCATGCAGGGAATGTACTCTCAATAATTAAGTTTCCATCTCTATACTGAATATTCAAATATATGCAGCCAAGTATGGTAAATGAACCAATCTCCAACTACTCTGTTTGAAATGCCAAGGAATTCCCACCATGGGGATGCTCCATGTCACCAGGGCTGTGCTGGGACGGAATCAAAACCAGGGTATTTCTTTAATAACCACAATATTTTGTAATTCAGGTGGAGATGCATAGACTTGAGGTTTGTGCTGGATACATCTCTGGCTGTCAAGAAGTGCCAGGAAATTCGGCCTTCAGATATTCTGCCACCTTTTATTTGGGAGAAGGGTGGGAGAGGAGGGATTGACCTCATTGCCACAGCATCCCAAAAAAAGCCCAAGAGCTCTGTTGTGCAGATAAACCCCCAGGAAAAGAAGTTTGTCCATGAAGATGAACGAGCGTCCCCAATTCCTGCCTTAATAAAGCCGATTTTTATAATAATCACCTGCTGAATATGGATTTGCAGCTTCACTTCCACCTCATCCCCAAATGAAAATGTTTATATAGAGTGGTCACTCACACCCAATTTCCACCTCCAAAATCCCATAGAAATACAGCAAGAGAATTGAAACCCCCCAAACTGCCCTGCCTTCAGCCATCCACCCCATCAGGATGACCACGATTATCCTTTTCCATACAGGAATAACACTCCAGAGCTGCAAAAATCCAACTCTTGCAGCTTCCAATGGATGTTTGGGGAAGGAAGCACGAAGATAAACTAATTTTTGATGCCCACAAGCAAGGGAAGGTCTACATTTGGCTGCTCAAGTGCAGAACAAACCCCATTTCCCACTGAGGTGGGGCCTCCTTCTGACACAAATCCAGTGACTCCAAAAGAATAAATCCACTCCCAATCTCTTCCCAAATGGCCGGAACCGTCTGAAAGCTGCAAAAATCCCAGAGAAAATATCAAAATTCAAGAACTACTTCATAAGGAGCACTTACCCTTGGAGGGCTTTTTCTCCAAACCAGTCCCCCTTCCCCAGAGTGCGGAGAAAGACGGGATCTTCGCTGGGAGAGTCCTCCCGGGTGACGTTCACCTGCGGAAAAGCCAAAACCCCACGGGATTCAGGGAACCTTTCATTAACAACCGAAACCTCTTTGTTCAGAGGGGAATTTGTCACCTCCTGGATCTCTCAGGAAAAGCTCCTCTGGGAACCACGTAATTCCCCATAGCCCTGCACTCTTCCCTCGGCATCGCCAACCAACCATCCCAGAAAATGAGCAGTGATTTTCCACCACTCCGGCAAAAACACGCGGCTTTGGATTTTTGGGAATGTTTTTAACTCTAAACGTGGAGTTGGCTGCACGAGCACAGTCACAGGAAAATGAAATCCCAAAAATTTGCTGGGCATTGGTCAGACACACGGCCTAGGCTTCCGTTAGCTTTGTTCCACACGATTCCCAGCATTCCCAAGCTCCCTGGAGGGACAGGAATAACATAAATCACCTCTGTTTGGACACAGCTGAAGTGAAGCAGTTTGGGGCACTGCAGGACAAAGGGTGGCTCTGCTCTCTCTCCAGTTCAGAGAGGGGACAACTCCAGCTGGAGCAGAAATCCAATCTTTCCATCTTTTTAATCAGAGCTCTTGCACGTGGAAATTCCCAAAGCCAGAATGTGGGAGGTCAGGCACATCCTTTTGGATTCAGTGATATCCCGGTGCAATTTCCCCATTAAATTTACACTTGTGGTGGCCTGCACCTCGTCCCAGCTCTCTAAGGGGTGGCAGAAGCAGTGGGTCTGAGTCGTTAATGAGCAGCACACGGCTCTGAAGGCCTGCACTGCCTCGTGGAAGGGCAGGGAATGTGCGGTGGATGAGCCAGGAATGCCTCTGGACAAACAAAGGGAACTTCAATGCCGATTGCAGCCCTTTTTCCATCACTTCCACTGATCCCAAGCAAAGAGTGTTCAGGGATTAGGGCAGTGTGACTCCGACGAGGTTCAAAGCTCTGAGCCAGGCTCCAGTGGGGAACCTGCATTAAATTGGTGCCACATTGTGGATTTTAAAGGGAAAAGGGTGGCCCAGCAAGGCCCACACTGCCTCTGGATAAAGGCAAGAGATGGAGCAGCAGCACTTCCCAAGCAGAAGGGAATGAGCCATTTCCATCCATTATTTTTCCACAGATTCCTGCACACAGCATGTTTGGAACTCACTTTGATTTCTGCTTGCCGGGACTTGAGGAAACAAGTTAAAATAAATAAACTAAACGAGCTCAGGAGTGGGGTCAAGTGGGGTGGATGGAGCTCACAGGGAAGAAGGGGAAAAGGATTTTGGTCCTGAAAGAATTATCAGTGGAGGGTGGGCTGGAAGAAAACAGAGCAGAAGTTTTTTAACTACTTCTGAAAGGAGTGATAGGCTCAGAAACGTAAAAAATAATCTCTGCTCACTTCAGCCTGGAGAAGAGAAGGCTTTGGGGAGACCTTAGAGCCCCTTCCAGTGCCTAAAGGGGCTCCAGGAGAGCTGGAGAGGGACTTTGGAGAAAGACCTGGAGGGACAGGACACAGGGAATGGCTTCCCAGTGCCAGAGGGCAGGGCTGGATGGGATATTGGGAAGGAATTGTTCCCTGGGAGGGTGGGCAGGCCCTGGCACAGGGTGCCCAGAGCAGCTGTGGCTGCCCCTGGATCCCTGGCAGTGTCCAAGGCCAGGCTGGATGGGGCTTGGAGCAGCTTGGGACAGTGGAAGGTGCCCTTGTGTGGGACTGGATGGGCTTTGAGGTCCCTTCAACCCAGACTTTTCCATGATGCTGTCACTGCAGACACTCTGATGTGACAGGCAGGGCAGAGATTCCCTAAGGAGCTCTCCCTGCTCCTGCTCAGGCTGCCTGCAGACACTGCAGGAGTGATCCCAGGAACAGGAGCTGCTGTCAGCATTTTCCTGCCTTACTGAGCTGCCTGGGTCAAGTTTCACCGCAGGACATGGGGGTGATGAGCTCCAGCTTCAGCAGGTGCCAGGCAGCACACAGGGACTCTAAAATCCCATGTTTCATTGATATTTATTCCATGTTTCACTGCTGAGGCTCTCTCCCGGGCTGTATCCTTAGCATGGATTAATTATCACATCCACCTGATGTCCTAAATCAGGCATTAAAATGAAATCCTCTCCAACCCCATCCATCCATCAGCCACTGGTGTCTCTTTTCCAAAGCAATAAGCTTGGAAGAGAAAACTGGGCAGGATTTAACTATCCCTGTGGGAATTTCTGTCAAGCCATCAGGCTCCAGCTGAGAGTCTGGGAATTTCTCAGCAAGTCCCCGTGCCTTGTTTTATTTTAGCTCCCATTTTCTGGCCAGCAGCTGTCACAGCAAGATAAAGGAGCAGAGGCCAGGGACAAAGCCAAGGAGCTGCTCCAGGAGGAGTCCAGGGCTCTGCAGCAACGGCCAAGGCCATGGGAGGTCTTCTCTGTCCTCTGGGTGAGGGGTAAGGGCTGCCACTCAACAACTGGGATTTGCTTTTCACATTTCTCTGGAGACTGAGGACATGTTGGAATGAGTCCAGAGGAGACCACGGAGCTGCTCCCAGGGCTGGAGCCCCTCTGGAGCCAGGCTGGGAGAGCTGGGGGTGCTCACCTGGAGAGGAGAAGGCTCCAGGGAGACCTTGGAGCTCCTTCCAGTGCCCAAAGGGGCTCCAGGAGAGCTGGAGAAGGACTGGAGACAAGGCATGGAGGGACAGGACCCAGGGAATGGCTTCCCAGTGCCAGAGGGCAGGGATGGATGGGATATTGGGAAGGAATTGTTCCCTGGGAGGGTGGGCAGGCCCTGGCACAGGGTGCCCAGAGCAGCTGTGGCTGCCCCTGGATCCCTGGCAGTGCCCAAGGCCAGGCCTGGGACAGTGGAAGGTGCCCTTGTGTGGGACTGGATGGGCTTTGAGGTCCCTTCCCACCCAAAGCAGTCCAGGATTCTGTGGCTGCTGGGAAGGGATGGGATCCACCTGCCCAAGTGGGGAAACACCTCCCTGGCCAACACGGCTCCAAACATCCAACATGGGAGGGAGATGCACCATCCCAATCTTTTTGCCCATTAAAAAAGGGCAAAAAAAAAAAAAGGATTTGAAGCTTGGCTCATGATTGTCCACACTCTGGGAAAAGAGGGAATGTTATTTCTGAGCGAAGGGAAGTGAAAGGGCACCAAACCAACAAACTTGGATTTCTGCAGGCTGTGATTAACTTCATTTCAAAAACTTCTCCGTGACATTGTTACCAATCTGAAAAAGACCATTTTTTTCCCTTCCAATGAAGACTGGCTCCCAGAAAGTGGAAGATGATGGTGGAAAACGAGTTGGCAGCTGGAAATCACTGCATACTCCCTCTGAAATCTCCATCCTGCTACCTGGGAAGAAGCCAGGTGTCTCTCAAGTGTATTAGGCAGGCTAAAAAAATTATAAATACTTGGTGGATGGAAGGAAAAAACTTGGTCTATAAAACCCCATCAGGATTTTACGGGAAAAGAGGTCAAAAACATTTTCCCTGTGAGCAGTGGAAGAGAAATTTAGACCTTTATTATCCCCCATGGAGAGAGCCCAGACATCCCTGCCTTCCTATTATTGAATTTGGAGGAGCTGGGAAGAGAGAGCCATGGGAACGAAGCCTGGAAGCCAGCCTTGGAAGGGGGATGCTCAGCAAAGGACTCACGGAGTACTGCAGGGTTTACTTCCAAAAAACTGAGGTTTTTGTGGTCATTTAGCCAGAGACTCAGCAACAGTTTCCACCCCAAAGCGTTCCCCGGGAGCACACGTGCAAACCAGCAGGGGACTGCACTTTCAGCCCTTCAGGCCACTCTTCCCTCCTGACCCGGCCAAGGAGTTTAATTAATGTCAAGTGCTGCCACATTTGTGCCTCGGGAGGGGAGGGGGAGAGGCTGCAGCGGGGTTGTGGGAGCCCCTGGCCCTGGCAGGATGTGAACTCACCTTTCCTTTGCTGATTATGAAGAAGGTGTCCCCTCGAGCCCCTTGGCGGATGATGTACTCCCCGCTCTCGTAGTGAGTCTGCAAGAGGAAAAACACCCAAATGAAGATGAACTAATGAAAGCAGAGCCTGTTCTCCAGCCCGTATTTTGGCAGCTTTGCAAGAACATCACCCCGGACCCATTTTATCCCAGCCTGACATTGGCTGTGACTTAAAGGTTGTCCTGTGGCGAGGAATAAAATAATTAAACTGGAAGCGTTTGTGGCTTGCCCATTTTTCTTCTGGCTGTGCTGGTGCCAGTTTGTGCCCAGATGAATTATCCTCACAGCCTAAATCCATTTTTAGCACGTCAACGAGACAGAGGAATTTCCAACAGGGAATATGCTACATGAACTAAACTGCAATAAGAAGCCTGCTGTCAAAATTTTCTTTTCCTTCTTCTTTTTTTTTGTGTTGGTTTTGGTGGTTTTCCAGCTTTGCTAGCAAGGGCTTTATTCAACAAAGAAGTTTTGCTCTTCTCCTGTTGTTACAGTAGTTGAATCTGTCTTTTTTGGGCCTCATTTTGTGGAATAGCCCTTGCTAAATTCGTGTCACAGCTTATCAATGCTGGCATCGAAACTTCCTAAATACCTTCATCCCTTGTGTCACCCCAGCAAAGGCAATGTGCGCTCATACATCACCAGGAAACCCAAATATTTTCTAAATTAAGACTCTCTACTGATATTTAGACCCCCCCCCAAACCTTGGAATTTTCATCCCAGATGCTCTGCCCCTGCAAATTCAACCCACAGCAGGCTGGGGGATGCCAAGAGCTTCCCATCCAGCCTCTCCTGCATCTCCCATGGGATAAATGTCTGTTGGATTTTTTGACCGTGCCCAGGAGAGCTGGAGGCATCAGGTCTGCTCTATCCCAGCCCAAATCTGAGACAAAATCACCCCAAAAATGCCCTGCACTCACCACGAGAACTTCTAATCCCAAAGTATGTATAAACCAGCAAGGACTGGAGCTAAAACAATTAATTGGGAATTGCTCCAAATCCTCAAATTTGGTTAAGCTTGAGATGTTTCCTTCCAAGGGTGCTGTGTTGACCTGAGTTTATTTATTTATCTTTACACGTTTGTCTTTTTGGTGCCACTTACAGCCTGATAACAGAATTCCCAGGAAAATAAACAGACCCCCAGGAAAAGGCAAAGCCTCGCACAAACTCAGCTGGGAAAAACCACTCTGTGGTTTGGGAGCGTTTGGCAAATGAGGATATTAAGGAAAAGGAAGCATCCTGAAAAAACAAAAGGTATCTCAGGCAGCTCTGGGACAGAATTATTTAGGGAAGGTCTCGAAAATACAGAGTTAAGGGAGTGGGTGCTTCCACCAACCTAAACAAGAAATTCTGGGTAAATAAAATCACAAAGTCAAAGCAGTAATTAATGCTTTTCACACTCCCCAGGACACTGATACATTAAAAAAATTACAGTTCTCCATCAGAATCTCAAATTCTGAATATTATACCATGTCCCTCTTGAGAAAAGGGACTGCAGAACGCGGCTCGGGAACAACATTTTGTGCATTGTCATGACCCTGACAGGACTCCAAGGATCGAAAAATCGCAGCTTTCCCCATTTTCATGTGCCAGAGTGGGAAGAGGGAGGGAAAAAAAAGCCTGGAAGAGACGTGGACACAAACTGGCAGAGTTGCACTGCTTATGTGGGATGTTTCTGGAGAGCAGAGTTAAGGTGCACATTTTTGACCATCCAGGCTGAAATTCCTCGGAAGGGCCTGATTTTAGATGTTGGGATCAGATCCCTTCAAGTGGAATCTTGTAGGCACCCAAAAATCTACCTAATGAAGTAGATACTGGGCCCAGATACTGGGCTAAAGGCTTCCAAACTGACTACAGGTAATCCATGTTCATTAGATACAGTAATGGTATTTTCCATATGATTTCTGGGCAGTTTAACATGATAAACCTCCTTCCTAAAAGACCATTTCTTGGTCTTGCTCACCAGCCACCACCAGCACCAACCACTGCAGGACCGAGTCTCAGTCCTGCTGCTGTATCCGATTCCCACCCCCGTGTTCTCCCAACCATCCAACCCATAAATCCCACCCAACCATTCCCACCCCTAGCTCTTCCCAATCATTCCCACACATGGCTCTTCCCAACCCATGAGTCCTCTCAAACTTCCCACCCACGAATCCTAACCATTCCCATGCATGAGTCTTCCCAAACTTCCCACCCAGAACTTTGCCGAAGGAACGTGAGGAACACAAATTTGAGCTTCGAAGCGCCTTGCACTTCAGCGTATTTATCTCCTCTTTTTCAAACTAAACTCCAATCTCAGCCAAGTCCTTCTTCCAGCATTCCAATCACATTCCTCTAGTCCCTCCTTGAGTGCCCAGTCACTCAGAGCTCCCATTTCACTTGACCTGCTCCTCACTGGCGCCTCTCTCCATGCCCTTCCTGCCGCCCACAGCCTCATGTTTATGTATTCCGAGCCATTTCTCTCACAGCTAATTCCACTGCAATTCTTCGTGCTTGAATCAACCCATCCTTCCCATCCTCTAGCAACGCTCCTGCTCTTAAATCCTTGTTTTCTAGCACAAATCAGCTCTTCTGTGTGCTTCACCCTGCTGATGGAATTCTTGCTGTCTGTTCAGTCTCAGAGCGCCGTGCTGGGCAGGCAAAGTGCCCGAGAGCTCGCTCAGGGCACGTGGAAGTGGAAATAAAGACAAGGCTCTTGCTTTTAGCCCCACATGAGAGGCAGTGATTCCTCCTCAGGTACCTCTGGTACCATCACATGAAGCTCTCTGAAGAAGCCTTTTGGCCCAAAGTTCACAGAATCTCAGGATCCCTGAGGCTGGAAAAGCCCTCCAAGATCATCAAGTCCACCTTGTGCCCAGTGTCCATCTTGTCCTGAGTGCCAAATCCAGGCCTTCCTTGGACACCTCCAGCCATGGGGACTCCAAACCTCCCTGGGCAGCCCCTGCCAAGGCCTGAGCACCCTTTCCAGGCAGAAATTCCTGCCAATGTCCAACCTGAGCCTCCCCTGGCCCAGCCTGAGGCCGTTTCCCCTTGTCCTGTCCCTCAGCATACAGAGAAGCTGGAATCTTTCATAAAATAGCATTTCCAACCTAAATGAACAAAAGTGAAGCTCTTCCTCCCTTTGAAGTCCTCCATCCAGTGCCTCCCACGGAGATCCCTGTTTGTCCAGTAAGCGCAGCTCCTATAAAAATATCAGGGTTTTTTTTCCTCTTTCTTCTATTGTCAATTTTAGTTAAAATGATGAAAAAATCCCAGCACCTGGCAGGGGGAAATGCCCACTTAGCAGGTTTGACAGGATGAGACACGGATAGGTCTCCATGACCTGCTCCAGGTACCCCACAGGAAGACCACCAATCTCGTGATCGAGTCAGATTATGCTCGGAAAAAGGCAAATATCCTGTTTTATGAAATCCCTCATCCTGTGCAGAATGTCAATGAGTGGGCACGGACATTTCTTTGAGTGGAGAAATACCCAATGCAAGTTCTCTTTGGGAGTGACTGGATTTTTATGAGATTGACTTGTATTGAAAACGGACAAACTTAGAAACAACGGGGCCCAATAGCACCAGATTTTGTCAATAAACTCCTTTTTTGAGTCCCTGTGCTCCCCGAGACCAAAATCTCCCACAGACACAGGACCCAAAGCAATGTACAAACCATATTGCAGTGACCACCCCATTCCATCCCTCTCAGAAAAGTTCATGGTGTGAATAATTTCTTTGTCCCCAACACACCAGGGCACATCTCACCCACCACACAAAAAAATGTCACCTTTGCAACTTCAGACCTTCACGTCTGGGTGAGGACTTCGGCCCACTGAGCTTGGTTGATCAGTCACAAACTTCAACTGGAGCTCCTGCTCCCAAATACCACCAAAAATGAGATGTCTGAGAGCCTGCCCAGACCTCATGAAGAAACCTCGACCAGGCCTTGTAGAGAAACCTTGACTAAAAATGAGATGTTTGAGAGTCAACCAGGTCTTGTGGAGATGGATGGAACGGAGATGGATGGAGATGGTTTTGCCTCATGGAAAAACCTGAGTTAGGCCTCATGAAGAAGCCTTGAGCAGGCCTTGTGGAGAAACCTTGACTAAACATGAGGTGTTTGAGAGTCAACCAGGTCTTGTGGAGATGGATGGAACGGAGATGGATGGAGATGGTTTTGCCTCATGGAAAAACCTGAGTTAGGCCTCATGAAGAAATCTCAACTGAAAACAAGATGTTTGAGATCCCACCCAGGGCTCATGGAGAAACCTCGACTAAAAACGAGATGTTTGAGAGCCTGCCCAGGCCTTGTGGAGAAACCTCGACTAAAAATGAGATGTTTGAGGGTCAACCAGGTCTTATGGAGAAACCTCAACCAGGCCCCATGGAAAAACCTCAATTAGGCCTTGTGGGGAAACCTTGACTAAAAACAAGATGCCTGAGCTGGCCCAGGCCTCACAGAGAAACCTCGACCAGGCCTTGTGGAGAAACCTCCACTCTGGAGACCAACCCAGCCATCAAACTTCAGAAAACCTCATTTTTGCTCCACCTGGATGCCTCTGACTGCTGTGTTTATGCTGAGAATGTTTGGAAAAAGGTGGGAAACGGGGCGTTTGGAATGCTCCGTGATCCACGGCGCCAAAGGTCCCCTCAGGGGAGCAGAGGCACAAAGGTGGCTTTGAAATGAGGGGTCTGACTCCCTGGAGCTGGGTTTGCACCACACAAACCAGTGATGGCAACATGGGGTTGATGACAGTTCTCCATGTCCCACCCGTTGTATCCAGGGTGTATTTAAAATAAAATAAAAATAACCTAAATATGGTATTTTGCTGATGCTTTAAAAAATATTCATAGAACTGTCAGCAAAACTCGAAACAGAAGCAGCTTTTAGAAGATTTATTTTTCCTGTTCTGGATTTGCTGCCTTAAACATCCTTTCACGTCTAAAATGACAACAGACATGTTTTATTTAACAGAATCAAATGGAAAAATATGTTTATTTGCTGAGAATGCTGCAAAACCAAGCAGGTAAATATCAGTCTTCTGTACTGAATTCGTTAAGAATCAGACAGATTTGTCTCCCTGGTTTTACAGTGTGTCCCACTCCCAGGGATTATCTAAAAATGCCGCTCCTTGAAACAGCCAAAGGGGAGGATTATTCTTTTGTGGTCCTCTCCTCATTTACCCCTAATTTTTGACACTCAAGACATCTCAATACCTGAGCAGCAGCTGAACTAGAGGGCAACAAGTGGGAAATTAAAATATGAGGAAGATGCAGGGCTGAGGGGAAGAGAGGGTTAACTCATGCCCTTAATTCCATGATAATTATGGAGCACAAAATTGGGAAAGGAGATGAGGAAGGTGACCTCACTGTGGCCTTCCAGGGCCTGAAGGAGCTACAGGAAACATGGAGAGAGACTCTTTACAAGGGATGGAGGGACAGGACACAGGGAATGGCTTCCCAGTGCCAGAGGGCAGGGACGGATGGGATATTGGGCAGGAATTGTTCCCTGGGAGGGTGGGCAGGCCCTGGCACAGGGTGCCCAGAGCAGCTGTGGCTGCCCCTGGATCCCTGGCAGTGCCCAAGGCCAGGTTGGACATTGGGGCTTGGAGCAGCCTGGGACAGTGGGAGGTGTCCCTGCCCATGGCAGGGGTGGCACTGGATGGGCTTTGAGGTCCCTTCCCACCCAACCCATTCCATGACCCTGTGATCTTCACTCTGCTGGCTCTAACGGAGCTGCAATGTCCTGCAGCCATTTTTTTGGTTTTCATACTGATGGATTACAGACTTCCTCTTCCTCCTTAAAGATCCAGCTCTTTGAACTCCCACCAGCACTCTGAGTGTGTATTTGAGAGCAAAAGCTGTGCTGTGACAGTGACAGGAGCCTGTCTCCCTGTCAAATCCTTTTGGGAAACATTTCCTCTGCGCTGATTCACGGTGGCTCCGTAATGGGCTGTGACAGGGCTGAGGAAAACCCTCCTGGGAAGGAGCTGGACACTCAGGCTGTCTTCTCCAATTGCGGGGCCTGCTGCACTTTTTGGCTTGATTCCAGTTCCTGCAAAACCATCCCTGAGCAAGGCTCTTAATACACCTAAAGGGGCTGTTTGTGCATGGATGCAGCACAGCTTCTGGAATAATACAAACCATGGAATTCCAGGGTTGAATATCGTTGGGACACATGAGGATTATTGTCCCAACTCCCTGGTCCCAGAGTAACTGCTTAACACTAAACTAAGATTTAAGAGATGACTCCCCACGAAGAGTTCGTCTGTCCTGGACCGAGGCTGTACCAAGATAAAATCTGTATTATCTCACAATATAATCTGTGCTTCTGAGGACCCAGGCACAGGGATTGCTCCAGGGAAAAAGAATCTGAAAGGATGTATGGGGACAGTCAAAAAAGGATATTCAACAATTATTTCATTGAAGCAAAAGCAAGCACAGCCTACAGCTAATCCACGGGATACACACTGAAATGGAGAAACCAAAGGGGATAAACAACAGGGCCCTGCTGGTCCCGAAATGCAAACATGTGAGAAGTGTTCCTAATTTGAAGTTCCTTGGTTAAATGATTGCTTTAATTTCTGGTTGTTTCTTTGGGGCTTTGGCACTGCTGTTCTCTGTATCTGCATTTCCCGGTGCTGTGCTGCGCTGAGAGGCAGCAGGAGGGAAGGAGATGGGGCTGGCACCCTCCTGCTCCTCCTCTTCCTCAAAACCTCCTCCCATTTCAGTGTCCCAAAGGCAAAAAAACCTCCACAAACTGAGCTGGACCCAGCCCTCTCCCAGTTGAGCTGCTGGGATGAGACGGGAGATGGGAACAAAGTTATACAAATGAAAAGAGAGAAACAGTTATACTGTGGAAGAGAGAAACTCAACACATTCCAATTTTAGGCAAAAAGCCATCTCCAAATTGTGATTTTTCCAACTCTGACCGAAGCTCTGACAACTCCTCAGGTGAAACTGCTGGTCCTGAAACCCAGGCTGAATTTCCACCAGGAATTCAAGTCTTTGGCATTGAGCTGTAAACAAGACACTGCTGTTGGGATAATTCGGAAGCTTCCTGAAGGTCGACTTCTCTGCTGGAAAGAAGCAGCAGCCCCACACCTCTGGCATTTCCACGACCCGGAGCACCCAGCTGAGCGTTTCCTTTTACAGCATCAGAGTCAAGGTCTTTACACCACAACTCCCAACCCTAACAGAACCCTCCTCGTGCCAGGTGACAGTGGATAAATAGGAGCACGTGTGACTTTTGTGAGCCTTTAAACAGGATTTATCAGGTTTGACATTAAACAAACACGGCTCATCTCAGAAGCCCCCTAAAGCAAGCAGCACTAAGGAAAAGGGCGTGAACTGGGGATAAACCATCTCCCAGTCATGGAAAACACAGCATTGTCTTTTTGGCTGGGATTTTACCCCGTTTCTTTCACATCCATTGGACTTCAACCCAGCTCCTGGGGAGTGCAATTTTCAGGGATACCTGAAAGGCAGCAAGGTGGGTAAGGGACCACGTTTGGCAAATGCTGGCCCAGGTTCCTGCTGCCCAAAGGGAAGGGGCACGAGATGGAAGGAGCTCCCAGCCCTTTCCTTCTGCCATCCCTGGAATGCCCTTGGGACTGGCTGGAGAGCAGGAGCTGGCCTGTGTGGGTGAGGATTTGCTGTGTTTCAAACTCTTCTCTTTTTTTAAGGAGCATCTTCTGAGAAGAAATAGGAATTTGGGGAGGATGAGAAATGGGGGGAAGAGAGGATGCTGGAAAAGCTGGGAAGTTCAGAGATGCAGATGGAGATGAAGAAGGCAAAAGGTCAAGACCAACCTCAAAGATCAAGAGGAAGAACTCCGAAGAGTTCAAGGATCAAGAGAGCAGAGAGATGACAGAGGGTGAGAGCATCACGGGGTCAGGAGAAATGGGAGAGCAGCTTTAGCAACAAGATTTTCCAGGAAAACAAGAGGAACTGATATGGAGAAAGTAGGATTTATTCCCAGGAGAGATAAGAGAGAACAAACTAGCTGGGTAAAAGGCAATAGTGGTATTAGGCCGCAGAACAAGCCACAAATCAGGGTCAAAACCCCAAAAAGCTTTGCCTGGGAATTCAAATAATACCAGATTCACAGATAATGACTGTGAAATGTGGAGAATTAGCTGAGAATCAGTAATTAGAAAAAGGATCCCCAGGCAGCAGAGCGGAATAAATTCATCAGTCACCCTGAGTAAAAATTAACAAACAGTAAAATTCAGCAAAAATAAAAATGCAGTTAAAAAAAAATTGAAAACGTTTGTGTGCCCTGGGCCAGTCACATACAGGTAATTTAAAGCTTGTGTAGGATTGAAATCTCTATAATTCCATGACATTCCCAGCCTCCTTTGGACATTAACACACAGGAACCGTGAGGAAATCCAACCAGAACCAGAACCCCACGATGGCACTGCACCACAAAACCTCGCTCCCATCACCAGCAGCTCCAGCCCGTGGGGGTTTAATTAAATTTCATTGAAATGCAAGGAAAGAGCTGCTCTTCAATCCTTTCCCAAATAGCTCCGATTCGGTTTTCCTCCTCATAATGGGAGAACACGTCTGGAAATCCAATTGCCCTCCCTAAATCCACAGGTCTGGTGCACCGTTATTAGAATGGGAATCAATTCCTTGCCAAAATGAAACTGGGAGTAAACAACTCAAATCAGCATATTTGTTTCATTTCTTTGCCTTCATTTCCTCCCCATTTTGCATGCTTATTCGCCCCAGGTATCTGCATTGCCACGAGGATCCTGATCCATTCCAGCATCCATCACGAGGAACAAAAAAATGCACATTAATTCAATATATCCAGCCACTTTTCCAGTCACCCGCTGTGAAATGTATTTTCTTTCTGTGGGCTCGACCAAAGAGGAGACTCTACATCTCCATATGCAAATGCACTTCAAATTATCACTGGAAACCAACTTTACTGGAAGGGAAATCATGGAAAGCATTGGATTTATCCATCCTCCACAGGCTTTTACTGGAACAGGTCATTTTCCCAGTTCAAACCCCTGAATTCACCAGTCACTTCCAGTTCGAGGGCTCTGTGCAGGTGACACCCAGTCCTGAGTCCGGCAGATGAATTAAACGCTCTCTCAGTTCATAGTCCCTGTTCCATCCCCACGGATTTGGGCTGCTGCTGGAAAACCTCCTCCTTTTCCCTTGATTTCTCTCATCAGCTCCCCAAAAGGCACAAAAAAGGCAGAGTTTTATCAGCCCACACAACACGAGCTCAGCCTCTATTCCCAGTCTGCCCAACAAGGAATTCTGGAAGGGAATCACACTTCCAAAAGATCAAATGTTTGCCCCAAATATGTTTATTAAAGCAACAGGTGAATTTTCACTCCGTGCATAAAACAGGAAAAGCTGAAATCTCCATTTTTTAAACATCAATAACAACTTTTCCCAACGGAAAACGAAGCTGCCTTGAGCCCCTCACCTGGGTTGCCACTGTCTCCTTGACAACAGAACTTGGAAAACTGGGATAAAACCTGTGTTTTACAATAGAAATGCAAAATCTCTTCTCCCTGAGTGCAGAAATCAGTAGTTTTTACTGTTTAACAGACTTTGCTGCTGCTAAAATTGACATGGCTGGAGCTGCATGAGCCTATTTCAGCTTTGCTTGGAGGAAAATTTTACAGGACCTTTCCGCTGCCTCCAACTTATTCCAGGATTTTGGACAACTGGTAACTAAAGAGGAAGGTGTGAGGAAAAAAATAAATCCCATCCTGAATTCAGAAGATGGTGGAAGTCGAGGTTTCTGAAGGAGGAAGCACATCAAGAACCGGCCCTGCAGCAGCAACACCTCCATTGATCTCTCCTGCAATGACCCCACTTAGAAATATTGGACTTTTCCCATCTATTTTGTGCTTTAAAGCAGATTTTTTGGGAGTATCTCTCAAATCAGTCCTGAAAAGAAAACCAGGGCAAGGCTGAGCAATGTAATCTAGGTCAGATTTTTGGCACGAGGCACAGCTGACCCTTTCCTTACCAGGCAAGGACACAATGATCCCGAAATTCCTTCACCAGGGCTTTTTTAAACTCCCAATTCTACTTTGTGTGGCTTTCTCTGCAGGAATTGGGGAAAGGGCCATTTGGATTTACAAGCACAGGAGCCTGACCCCAGTGGAGACGGGATCCCATCCCACACAGGGAAAATCCTGGGACAGCAGCAGCTTAAAGCTGGCAACAGCCACGTTATTCCCACTTCCCATCTCTCCCAGGGGACAGAAATCATGGGATGGGAGCAGCAGAGCTCATCTCTTCCCCTGACTGAGGAATCTCCTTTCCCACTCCAGCAGCATCCTCAGTTTTCCCAGCAAGGAGCCGTTTCCCCCTCATTTGTCTCCAAATGACCACCCAAGTCACTTATTTCCATTTTCTACTCATTTTGAGCTCTTAAAGCCTTTTTTTTGCAGCACAAGATTGAGGCTGAACGCAGGAAGAGCATCTGAAGCACAAAGATCCCTGTTTTCCGTGACTTTCAGGTGAAGAACCACAGACTTGGATCATCCCAAGATATCCATGGAAGCTGAGTTTCAAAATACGTTTGGCTTGGAGGGGGGGGATTTCCCCCTCTTTTTGGGAGGAAAACCGAGCTGTGCTGAATGTGGGTGAGCTCCCAGCACCCAGCTGGGCACTGGGACGCACTGGGAGAACTGGGGCACGAACTGGGAGCCCCTGTGTGCCACGGCAGGGTCACAGCAGCTCGCGTTTCACTCCAGGCAGGGGACATCTGGTGCTGCTGGAAAACCAAAGGAGTCTGGAAAGGGATCCAAGTGCTCCTGAGTGCCTCGGGCAGGGGCTTTGGGGAGATGCTGCCCTGACCCCTCCCATCCCATCTGCTGGGAAAAGCCCAGGATGTGGAGCATCCCCCTGGCAAAGCTGGGCTGGGTCCCTGCCCACATCACAGCTCTGAGAGCTGACTGCAAGGAAATCATGGAAAAAAAGGAATTTTCACCAAAATACCTGATTTCCTTTACTGTCTCTTCATACACCCCTCAAAATTCCCTCTTTTTTTTAAAAATGGGAATAGCCAAGGTAAGTAGGAATATTTTCAATATTTCCACCTGATAGGAAGCAAGGAAGGAGTGACCTGACACCTTCAAGACACCTGTAAATCCCACCTGGAGCTCTCAGTGTTCACATTCTGACTCCAGGACCAGGATTTGCCATCCCCTTTTCCAACCCCAAAGCAACCATGGACAGCACAGGATTAAACCATGCCAGTCCCAATTCCCAGTGCTGTATTATCCATAGGATATGGGCTATTCCAGAAATTCTCGTTGCCTACATGGTTATTAGGCTGCTTAAAACTGTAGCAGAGGGTGCAGGAACCCGGAATCAGTCTCAAGGTCGGAAAGACCTTGGAGAAATGAACTCTTCCTGTTCCCAGTCTGCATTTTAGAGGTGGATTTCTCTACCATCCTATTTAATTTCCCTACATTTCGACCACAGGATTTTCCTGATGGAAGCTCACCCCTCGATTTCCATCAGATATCCATCACCAGTTCCAACAGGCATGGAACTGGTCCTTCCTTCACCTCCGCAACGCTGGCCAGGATCCTCTGGGAATCAGCCCCAGTCCAACCCTTCCTCCAAGGGAAACCCAAATCTCTTATGGGGATGCTCCAAAAAAGACACCAAAGGTCACCTCCAAGCTGGAGTTACACCGATGGTGGCCTCAGTGAGGACGTTCTGAGATGAAAACTTCCATCCCTGTTCTACAACTGCTGAAATTCTGCACCCAAACCCCTCTGTTTGACCCCCAAATCCAGCCACAGAATCCCAGGATGGTTTGGCTTGGAAGGACCTTAAAGCTCATCCAGTTCCATGGGCAGGGACACCTTCCACTATCCCAGGCTGCTCCAAACCCCGTCCAGCCTGACCTTGGACACCGCCAGGGATGGGAAATCAGGGCAGTCCTGTGCTCTTCTTTCCGTAACCCCTGAAAACTTCCAATGGGAAGGAGAAGTCCCACGTGTGTTCGACTCCCAGGAAGCTCTGAAGGTCAGGAGTTGTTGAATTTCCTACCCTTTTAGGGCCAGGAGGAACCATCCAGATCAATCAATCCTCAGAAACACAAAAGCAAACCCCAAACCGCCTTTTTTCCCCAGTCCCAGTCAAACCTAAGGCTTCTCCAGCAGAACAAGATCCCTTTTCCAGCAGGAAGGAACACGGGAAGGGGATGGAGCTGTCACCAAGCACTCTGTCCTAGTGACTGATCAATGCACCAGAGGGAGCCCTGTGATTCCCCCGGCACCTCACCAGTCCCACGGGATCTGACCCCACAGCGAGGAATTCCACTTGGAAAGCTTCACGGGATACTCCCTCTGAAGGACAAGAGCCACAAGGTGCTCAAACCAGAAATAAATTCCCTCTGCAAGGCGCTCTGCTGCAGCACGGAAATAAAACCATTCCCGTTTCACCTCCCCAGTACCTCCAGGCCGAATGTCCCCCCCTGCCTCGGGCTCGTGGTTACATTTTAGGGTATCCAACGCCTCCTATCCCATGGATTAAGAAATGGCTTTTGCTATCCCGAGGACACTTTTCCATTCCTGTTATTACAACCCAGACGCTGCAAATGCAACCCCAAGAACGGGGAATTTCAAACACATCCCCAAGGCCTCTGAGGGGATGTTTAAAACCAGAGAGGCACAAACCCCCAGGTGTGAGCAATCCCATTTCCCAAGGGAAATAAATTCCCTGGGAAAGGACACAGCCATATTTTGAGGAGGTGTGGGGATGGGAAGAGGATCTCCCCACCTTCACGTCTGACTTTTGCTTTAAAGCTGGGTTTTAATGACTGATCCCATTGCTGGAGGGTCTCCAGCTGATATTCCCAGCATTCCCAGCCTGGTGGCCGTTCCTTGGGTGACCACAGGGGTCTCCATGATCACACGGACTCTTCCCATCACTTGTTTTCCCAATTAGTCCCTGGCAGGACTCGCTCTGGAGGGCCTGCAAGCCAACCTCGTCCCAGATTCCAGCAGGTGTCACTGTGGGCAACGCTATGGGAAAATCCAGCGGGGAAAATGTTGGACTCTAAAGGGAAAACACCCATCAGG
Organism: Mohoua ochrocephala; assembly: GCA_013398855.1. Taxonomy (NCBI): domain Eukaryota; kingdom Metazoa; phylum Chordata; class Aves; order Passeriformes; family Acanthizidae; genus Mohoua; species Mohoua ochrocephala. The sequence goes on along the minus strand of VZTA01008474.1, from coordinate 1,377 downwards.
GTAATTAATATTTGAGTTTTTCCTTAATGTAATTGCTGATGGTATTTTTTCCCTGTTTTTACAGCTAAAAAGGCATTGTCCATGTTCACTTCTTCAGGGCTGAAGGGTGGAAATCAGGGAATATTTTCAAGTAAGCACCAGGTTGGATTTTGTTTCTGGGGTTCATTCCCACCAAAATTAGCCCGTGCGTGTCTGTAAGCAGGGATATATGGGTGAGAATAAGGGAGTTTTGGAAAGTGCTGAACGAATTCCCAGGAGGAGATGCCCAAAAGACCAGAGATCCACACGCTCTCCTTCCAAGCTTATCCCAAAGAACCCAGCACAGAAAGCAAAGCCCTCAGCACAAGACAGGAACCTCATCCAGGGGGAAATCCATCCCAAAAATCACTTGGCTGAGGCTGTCAGGAGCACTCCTCGGGAAGAGGGGCTTGAGCTGAGCCACCTCCACCACAGCAAACCGCCCCCCCAATGCCCAAATTTTAATTAAATTTCGGTCAGAAGTAACTGATTGGATTTGCTCCACCCCGGAAGAGAAGGACAACCACCAACCCGTCAGTCCCAACGTGTCTGCAGCAAAGAAAACGCCTGGAAGAGCAGATTCCATGGGTTCCTGGCCCAAGTGGTGCTGCAAAGCCTCTGAAAACTGGGAGCAGGAAACAAACAGATATTGGGAAATTAGGAACAAGGCTGGATCAGGGAAGAGACAACTTGGAGCTCCTGAGTTGTCCCCGTGACCTCTCTGTTGTCCCAGGTGCCATCAGAAAATCCACATCCATCCTGTGTGTCTCTAATCGAGCCTGCAAATCCACCAGGGAAAACAATAAATTACGGATTTGCTTAAATCCTTTCTTTTCATATCTGTGAAACCCTGGAAAACATCTAAGATTACAGCAAAAAATGTTTTGTTTTTCTTTTTTCCTTTCTTTCCCAGCTGGAAAAGCTGGATCAGCTGGAGAATCCGCTTAGAGAGCATAAAAATATCTCCCAGATAGGTTTAATCCACGTGGAAACAGGGAACATTTAAATCCCAACTCCTGCATCACCTTTATAAATTAACATTGTCTCAGTGACCTCCTGAAAACCTGATCATCCACTCAATGCCCAAAAATAACAACAAGCAATTAAAGAGAGAAAACCCTGAGATGAAGCAAATTTGGGGAAGTTTTTTCCTGTTTGATGCTGCCTTTGCCACGTGTCCTGCTGGTGACCATGGCACTGCTGGAGTGGCTTTTCCCACCACTGGGAGGTCGACTGAGGAGAAGGAGGTGCCCAAAGAAGGGGAAAAGCTGGAAAAGTGCTGGAAAGGACAATGCCACTCAAGAGGCAGCTGGAAAATAGGGAACTACAGAACTCTCTTGGAGGAGCCACGGTTTGGGT
>VZTA01008472.1:12418-29634 GCA_013398855.1 Mohoua ochrocephala | reverse complement strand
TTTGCAACTGCTCTGTGAAGGGCATAACAATGGTAAGAGAACTGAATTAATTTTGTAGAAAATGTGCGGTGAGTCTGTTCCTAAATAGAGTACAATAGAATCAATTCTGATGTTTTCCTCTAATGTATTTCGTTTTCTGAGGGGAAACTGGCATGACAACAATTTGAATTGCAGAGTTCAATTTGAGTTCTTAAGTCTTAATTTAGTTTCGGTGTTTAGCATATTACTGGTAAAGCCTGTTCCAAGCCACCTGGGTAACAACTCTTCAGTTATATTTACATTGAGGTCGAAAGTAGTTCAATTTCCACCACATGAGCATCTGTATCCAACAAGATACTTATAAAGAAGGCATTCTCCATGAAAATAGAAAAATTATGTTGGAGTTTTTTTGGCTTTATATACTAACCAAGCACAAATCACTTCTTATTTCAGACTTTCAGAATTACTTACGTACTCAGATGGGAAACACCACAACAGTGAATATTATCATTAGTACTGTTGACTATCTCTTGCGTCTTCAGGTGAGGAAAAAACAGATGAAAATGGAGTACAACATATTTGCCTTTCCTTCACTTCTGTAGATTCACATTTTATTGGAATCAAACGTGAAAATTCTCTGTAAAAGGATATCTAAAATAAAGAATTTTGGTTTATTTCATATCTTTTTTCCTTTGAAAACAGATGACATTTCAGAACTCTGTGTGAAACCAGATGTTTGATAATTAATTTCTTTGTTCACTTCTGAAGAGAGTGAAAAAATATTACTGTAATGAGAAATAGATTGACACAGATATGCTAAATTTCATCTGAATTACTGATTCAACTTTTGGTGATACAAATGCAGGCAGTAAATACTGCATAGAGAATTCAAAACTAGAAAATGTAACACTGTATTTTTTTCTTAGGAATCCATCAGTGACTTCTATTGGTACTATTCAGGAAAGGATGTCATTGATGAATCAGGACAACGTAACTTTTCTAAAGCTCTGGCTGTCACCAAACAAATATTCAATTCCCTTACAGAATATATCCAGGTAAGCAGAATGTTTTCCTCGAGGCACTAACAGAGAAGTTCCATGCTCACACAGCATGATCGTGTTCTTTTGTAAATTTGTAAATACTTCACACTAGTTTTTTTAAAATTTTGATAAAAATACATGGAATCACCAGAGCAGTGTAAAGTGAAAACTAAAACATGTGAACAGCTGTGAATTTAACAGGATACAATTTGGTATTTATGCACTAGATACCCAGAGGTGTTGGAAAACCTTCTAATGTAGCTTCATGGCAGCCCGAAACTTCTTTTTGATTTATTTTGTTTGGTTTATTTGACATAAATAAAAAATGTGTTTTTCTTATTTTTTTTTTAGGGCCCTTGCATAGGTAATCAGCAGAGTCTGGCTCATAGTAGGCTGTGGGATGCAGTTGTTGGCTTTCTTCATGTGTTTGCCAATATGCAAATGAAACTTTCACAGGTATTTTCAACATTGTCACCGTGCACTCACCTTTACTAAAATAAAACCTGACATTTACAGCTCAATTATACCTTTCTGATAATGAATGTGGCAGATTGGTCCCTTCCTCCCTGTTCCCAAAACCGGAGGATCTGTCAGAGCAGAAGCAACATCGAAAGCATGGATTCCATGCTAAAGATAAGCAGGGCAAGAGAAAAGCTGAGGAAGATCCAAAGAGGGAGGGAGTGTGACATTTGGTCTACTTATGTGGTTAATTAATTAAAGACACTGAGCAGGGGGGCACAGGCAGTGCTCATTTCACTGTACAGAGCACAGTGGAGTCCCACTCCACAGTGTCAGCGTTCTTTTGTGCCTTCTGCTTAATGTATCCCTACACTCAAGCTCTGCACTGAATGCAACAGTGCAGAGGGTAATTTCCTTTCTTATTCAGTGTCTCTGCTGTCCCCTGACTTCCAAGATTTCTTCCCACCCTATAGAATTGTATCAGAATTTTGAGAATAGTATTTAAGGCCTTAATGTCAAACACAAATCCATAATAGACTTATCATGTTCTGTAATTAAACGAAACAGTTCTAGTTCTCTCTGAGTGGTAATGCACTGTGCCATTAAATATTGCCAGTGTAGTGAAAAAGGATGGATTCTTTCTGAGAGAGATACTTTCAGATCTCTGTAGCAACCTTTTTTTTTTTCCTTTCTGCTGTTCCTTACCTGTACTGTGGTACTCCTTAATGTTTTATTAAAGCTTATCTTTATGGTATTAATACCTCTGCTGTAGGAAGTTACATATTGTATTAAACTTCTGATAGTAATCATAATAAAATGACAATGAAATGTTGCTGAATAATGTGAACGAAATTTAGCTGATCATCTTGAATACCATTTTTCTCTAAATTTATTTAGTTTTCTAGATAAATACAAATTAAAAACAATCTTACAATCTCTTTTTTTTTTTTTTTTTGCAGGACTCTGCTCAGATTGAGTTGCTTAAGGAACTGCTAGATCTACTAAAGGATATGGTAGTGATGCTCTTGTCACTGCTTGAAGGTTGGACCCATTTTTCTTTATGGTCAAATATTATTATCTCACCTTCCTAGAGTAAAGCACAATTATGTTAATCTTTCGAAACTGCTTTTTAATTTCCTTCATGTAATTTTGGGGGTAAAAGATGTACTTCATATTTACTTAAGAATTATTCTGGAAAATACATAGTCATGAGATAGAGGGTTTCTAGAGAAAAGCATTTTGGAAGAAAAAAACCTAAGATTTAAGAACATTTTTGTTCTGTTTTCAGCACAAATATGAAATGTCTTTATTTAAAATGTAGCGGTCAAATAACTTCCTGTTATAACACACTACTTAGGTAACGTTGTGAATGGAACTATTGGAAAACAAATGGTGGACACGCTTGTAGAATCATCTAGCAATGTGGAAATGATTTTGAAGTTCTTTGACATGTTCCTGAAGTTAAAAGATCTGACTAATTCAGACGCTTTCAAAGAGTACGATCCAGACGGTAAAGGAATCATTTCCAAGAAGGAATTTCAGAAATCAATGGAGGCTCAAAAACAATACATACAGTCAGAGATTGAATTCCTGCTGTCCTGTACAGAAGCTGATGAAAACGATATGTTTAATTACGTTGAATTTGTGGAAAGATTCCATGAACCAGCCAAAGACATTGGATTTAATGTAGTAGTATTGCTAACAAACCTTTCAGAGCACATGCCTAATGACCCACGCCTTCAGAGCTTACTCGAGCCTGCAGAAAGTGTTCTTAATTACTTCGAACCATACCTTGGCCGTATTGAAATAATGGGTGGGGCCAAGAAAATAGAAAGAGTTTACTTTGAAATCAGTGAATCCAGTAGAATGCAGTGGGAGAAGCCACAGGTGAAGGAATCTAAAAGACAGTTCATATTTGATGTTGTAAATGAAGGTGGAGAGCAAGAAAAAATGGAGCTCTTTGTGAATTTCTGTGAAGACACGATTTTTGAAATGCAGTTAGCATCCCAGATCTCTGAAACAGATTCATCTGAGAGGCCCGAGGAGGAGGAAGAGGCAGAGTCTGCTTATGTAGTGGATATTGCGGATGATGAGGAAGAAGAAAAGTCCCTGGAACCTGCTTCAGCTTTTGCAGTGGCCTGTGTTGCAGTGAAGAGGAATGTTGCCAACTTTTTTAAAATGGTCACTGTGAAGAACCTTAGGAAACAATACAGGAAAGTTAAAAAGATGACCATAAAAGAGATGGTGAAAGTGTTTTTCTCCTTTTTCTGGATCCTATTTGTAGGGACATTCCAACTCTTCTTTTCTATAGTGTGGGGGATATTCCAGATTCTTTGGAGCACTGTATTTGGGGGTGGCCTGGTTGAAGGAGCCAAAAACATAAAAGTTACTAAAATATTAGGGGATATGCCTGATCCAACCCAGTTTGGAATCCATGATGACGTTATGGAAGCAGAAAAAGCTGAAGGTGCTGAGCATGGCATAAGAGCTGAACTTGCGGAGTTTGTGAAGAGTGAAAAGGGAGAAACTGACATAATTGCAGACATTTTTGGCATTCCTACAAAGAAAGATGGATCAAAACATGGTTATGATGCTGGACTTGGAGATATTGCAGAAATCCTTGGTACTGAGATCCAGACACCTTTGGAAAACACAGCTCATAAGAAAAAAAGATTACAGGTAAATTAAAGAGATTTTGCATATCTTTTAAGATATTATTAATAACAATTATTATAATAAGAAGAAACTAATGAATGTTAATAACAGGTTAATTTGATATTTAACTGATTAATATATATTATCAGTAAGAACATATTTTATAATCTCTACTCATTTAAAAACCAATGGGAAAGTTTTTCACAGAAAAATTCAGCCCAGTGTTTAGATTTCAGGGCAGTAAATTGTTCTTACTGTTCATTTGGACTTTATTCAAAACATAAACTGCTAGCAAATTTCTAGCCACAGGTTTTGCTTTAAACGATTTATGGTCTTGTTTATTTTGCATGCCCCATTTTTTCACAGTATACTTCAAGTACTTTTACAACTTATTTTCTCCATAATAATGCATTATCATTAACATCTTTCTTCTACATGCTTTATATGCAATACGGTATCCTTTTTTTCCCTATTATTTGAAAAAATTTGCCTGAATTTATTATTAGTTTAATGTATATCATATAATTATTCTTTACTTTTATTCTGATTTATGAATAATATCTTTTGTTCCACTCAGCTGGACTAAAGAGAATATTTTTCTGTGTAAAAATGGATTGAACTAAATGTCAAACCCAAAATTTATTAATCATATTTGGAAGGCGTTTTGTTTCACTTTACACCTCAGGTCTGTTTCTACTTGTTATTCAAAAATATCTTTTCTCTCATCATTAATCCACCTCTTTATGATATACTTTCCAGATATTTTCAAGATAAATCTAAACTGTGCAACTTCTTAGTGCATTATTTTCTCTTAATTTAGATGTTTTTCTCCAGATTTTGGTTCTTGCCTAGACTGAACTAAACTTTAGCATTTATTTTTCTTGTTCGTTTATTTATTAAATCATTTTCAGGTGTGTACTTAAAAATTACAGTCTATTAAATTCATTTAGCATAAATGTAATGTGGTTGGTACTTAAAAATACTATTTTAATTCAAGAATCTTGGCAGGCATAAGTAAACACTTTAGAATTTTCTTCAACAATAGTTGAAGTAAATACTTTAATTCAGATCTGAATAAACACTTCAGAATATTCTTTGCTTTACTTTGATTTATACATTTCTCACAGATGTGTTTGGATACTATTGATAAAAATGCTCAGTAATTTTTGCAGAGTCATTAATGAGAAGTCGGTTATGCAATTCATCCAGCTTTTACCTTTAATGTGTGATCTAGTGAAACTTAGCAAAGCAACGCTTGCACTAATGCTGTATTACAGGAATTGCTGTTCATTTCACATAGTGTATATAAACAGCTCAAGTAATCTGGTTAGAGGACTGGATAGAATGGATAAGTGGAGCTCAAAGCAGAAACAGCAATGTAAGAATCAAAAAGTCCCTTCAGGAAGTCACTACGTCTTTCTCAGGCATCTGCAACGACAAAACTTACACAAATGGATAGAAATAGAAATTCAGGTCAATATACTGAGAAGTGTATTGATAAGGTCAATGACATTTACCATACAGCCAGAGAAACCACAAAATAACCTACGGAATTGTATATGATGAAGCCTGTTAAGACTGTGTTTTTACTGTGAGGTTCTACAGGAGTCTGTGCTGAGAGTTGTGTGGGTTCATAAATTAGAAAAAAAAATAGTAGTAGTGAGACAAAAGTTTGCTGATAAATCTAATTATTGGTAGCAGTAAAATCAGGAGCTAACTGCAAAGTTGCCTTAAAATAGCAGATAAAAATCAGTGAAGTGATGAATACAAGAGGAAAAGCTATAATTTTACCTGTAAAATGCTTCATTTTGATCTCATTGTTCCTGTTTGAGTATGAAATCTTGGGAATATAATTGAATTGTACAACAACATCAGTTCAATTATAATGTCAGTCAAGCAAACTGAAATTTTGATTTGTTGAGAAAGGAAGAGAGAGAGGAAATCCCCATATTATTATGCTCCATGAACCTTAATTTATGTGTGTCTTGAAGACCAGGTTCCCTCATTTCAAAAAGAATGTGATAAAACTGAAAAAGTTTCAGTGAAGATCAATGAGCTGTTAAAACTTTGATATGGAACAAATCTTGTGTGTGGAATGAAGTAGTTTAAGGCTCTTCAGCCTGGAAAAAAGAAAATTGAGAGAGCATATGATAGAGGGATGGATAAGATGGATAGGGACTTATTCATTCTTCTACCAGCCTACCACTTAGAAGAACCAGACCATCAAATGATCTCTCAATTACCCTCCACCAGCTTGGGATCTTAGGGGAGACTTTTTGTGAAAGTTACACATGCATTGTTTACTGGGTGAGGTTCCACAGATAATATGTGAGATACGCAAGGCAAGATCAACTTACATTGTTTCAGATATCCTTTTCCCACGCACTTGCAATNGAGCAAGGGGCAGGCATAGGGATTTGGTTACAGCTTGCAGAGTACATGAATATGCATGAGTCGTGCAGGGGTACATGAATATGCATAAGTAGATGGGCAAAGCTTTCTCCTGAAAACCAAGAGGCTTTCTTTGGACCAAATCATGGTCTAATATCCCTTTTTTGACCTCCCCTTCCCAACTCAATGCAACATTGCAAGAGACAGGTATCCAGATGGGTAGTGGTGGGAACTATAGATAACTGTATCTATGTATTAACCAGAAACGTAGGACCAATAGCTAATTGCTGTCTAAGCACTTCACGAGAATACAGAAGAGGATTAAGACTTAAGACAGGTTTTTGCAAAAGGGAATGGAAACAGATTTCAGCCCTTTAGATTTCTTTGTGAGTCTAGGACGTCAGGGCCTGCACCTCTTGGATCTCCGCTGAGGCTTAGACACTCAAACTGCATTTGAAATGAGTGTATTTTGATCTTGTAACACCAAGCCTAAAGGTGTTTGACATCCAGGCCCCAGCTTCTTTGCTGCAGTTAGCCATCTGTAAAATTGTGTATTGGTTTTTCCTTATCTCAAGGGAAAGTTGTAAACACACACTTAAGAGGGCTGTGTGGGGTGCCAGTAAAGGTTTAATGAACCATCAGCCCAGGTAAGATAAACAGCTTGAAGAAAACATTGTGTAAGTAGAAGTTTAAATATTTATCTGTTTTCAGTTGCATTACTTGATCATGGCCAAGTAATTGAGTTTTGTAATATCTGATAGTTACCTAGATATATTTCAGATTTCTGATGATAACATTAATACATTGTTTCTTGTTTCATATTTGTGAAGAGGCAAACTGATGCTCATCTCGCACATAATCAGTGACTCCACTGAGTCTTTGTGGGTGACCTTAGTATCAGGATATGATCTGGATGTAGTTACCTTCATCCTCAGCTGGTCACATTATTTGCCTGATCCCCGTGTATAACTGAGTTGTTCAGTCAAATGGACTAGTTAGAGTATTAATAACAGTATACAGAAAAAGCGATCAGAAAAATTTCTGCCATTTTCATTGTTAAAATATAGCCTGAGCTCTCTATTTTTAAAAATCGAACACTTTAAAAGTGCAAAGTGCTATAAAAATATTCTTAATTATTTTATTTGTTTCTTAGAAGACAGTAACTAAAGTTACCAGAATTTTATCTGAATGGATCCATTTGACAGTTAAAATACTTTTTGCAGATATCTGAAATTGCAAAAGAAGCTGGAACACAAAGAAAAGCAGAAGCTGAGAAGGCTGAGTAAGTTAGTTTTACAAAATTCCTGCTCAACTCCTTGGTACTTCCTAATGCTGAATAATTTGGTCAGAAAGAATGCAAGCTATGCTCAGTATTCAAAGAACTTTATGCACACCTTGTCTCATCAGTGCTTTGAAAACATACTAAGGGATATATACTAAGTATTTGCAAATATACTAAAAGATGGCAGACCATCTCAGTAGTCAGCACAATGGCAATCTGATTTTTGTGGCCTTTGACAACTATGTATATATAGATCTGTGGCCATTGTCTTTTCAAAAAATCACATAAAAATTCCCATAACCTCCTTTAAAAATGAGCACCAGTCTTAAAAAAAACCTCTGCAACTTATCATTACTGCTTTCTGCTTTCCCTACCACCCACTACAATTTTCATGCAACAATATTGGATCATTAAAACGACAAGATTTAACTAACCCAATCATTTTTATTTACTACTGTTTTATCAGTTCTTGAGTTGTGAGCTTGACAGCAGATACATTCCTTTGTCCAGTCATCCTTTATATGACTGCCTAAAGAATACTTAAAATACCTGCCTTGCTTTAGCAGCACCCTGCTTTAAGGAGCATCCTGTCTGCCTGGACCTGCAGCCACACTGTTGTAACAGATTAAAATATTTGTAGACACACACAAAAGGTGTCCTAGAGATTCTTACAGATTCAAAAGCTATACATAATTTTCTTTTTTTTTTTTTCTATTTGCTTTATGTTTAAAATATTTACTTCAGAATCATTTATCTTTCTCCTCTTATCTGCCAAAGTTAATTTTTTTTAAGTGTGCCATCAGGGTCAATACTTTAGGACAATCCTGTTGATGCCTCAACATTATTTCACACATATGGAAATCCAGCTCTTTTTTTTTTGGTTAGTAACTAAATTCCTCTATTGCTACATACAGTATAAAAGCTAAATTTCAAAGCCAAACTTTATGAATTCAAATTCATTCGAAATGAATGCATTTACATTTGGCTAGATATTTTTGTTTAGTTAACCTTTCTTCTAGCATGGAAGATGGTGAGAAACAAGATAAAGCAAAGGAAGTACAATCTGAGCAGCTAGAAGAGGGAAAAATGAAGAAAAAGAAGAGAAGGCATGGACAAAAGATTGAGAAACCAGAGGCTGTTATGGCTAACTTCTTCAAAGCTTTGGAAATTTATCAAACGAAGATGCTTGTAAGTTTGTCTTAAATTCTTTAGTCACTGCATTTTTATTTATAGAACCCTTTTCTGATATTTAAGGGAGAAATGTCATCATAAGGGGAACATTGGCCCGAGTTTTCAGATGATTGGCTGTGGTCAGTCTCTTGTGATTTTATAATACTTTGTAGAGTTATATAGTAAAGTGGTTTTGTGTGTAATTTCTAACAGGACAGATTAGCCACTTTAGCTCCTTTTTAAGAGCTCCTTATTTTCGATAATCTAACTTCTAGAATCTTTAACTCTACTTTCTATTTCTCTTTTTCTTAAAACTGTGACATGCTGAATTCTCTGAAAACTCTCAAGTAGGTTTTTTCCAGTATTCTAACATTTCTTTCCACACTTCTTTCTATTTCAGTCTTCTCTGACTTATAATTTTAAGGCCATTATTTTTAATTCCATTTATCATAAAATGGGAGGACAGGCTGTCAAGAAATGCCCTTGCTTATTATAACTGGTGAATGAAGGCAACACAATTATGTACTTACTGTTTTAAAAATCTTGCTATCTATTTTTCTTATTTTGATATTACCCACAGGCTACCTTTGATTACTTTTTTTTTTTTTTACTTTCAGCACTGCTTGGCAAGAAATTTTTATAACCTAAGGTTTCTTGCTCTATTTGTTGCATTTGCGATCAATTTTATTCTTCTATTTTACAAGGTAAGGTTATGCATTGTTCTTTAAATATTTTTGTTAGTACCAGAGGATACAGTAATTTAATGTTTGTAGCTATTCTGTTTTTATTTTATTCAGGCTGAATGAAAAGAGATTTATTTAATTTCTGCTTTATAGTTGAGTTTCTAGGCACTTTTTCATTTAGTCACATAAGCCTGTTATTGTTTGGATTGTTAATCTTCTTCTGGGAAAATTGAAATCGACTAGAATAATTCAAATGTCAAAACCATTGAATTATTTTCCTCTCATTTCTTCTCAAGATATTAAGAGACTTCGTCTGGTTATTCTCAGTTACATCTCTTTTTTTATGGTAGGCTACAGTTGTTTTTGTTTAGCTCACTGATAAAGAAGGCTATACATTCGTACTTTAAACCTAATCCCAGAGGTTCACCTGAACCTGGAGTTGTTTCAGGTTCTAGTGTATAACACCAGATGATACAAAATAGAACATCTTCAGGAGCCTCCACCAATTTTTTTCGTGAATCTTCACAACCTCTATCCATGAAACAGATTAGAATTCAATAAAGAGAACTCCCATCCATAAAAGACTCTTTTTTTTTTTCCTTTCCATACAAATCTGAAGTCTGGAAGAAGAGTTCTGATTTATCTATATCCTGAAATCTGGCCCTTTTGATTTTCCCCTCCGAGATATAGAATGAAAGTTTTAATAAGCTGATGAATCTTGCGGTTTCCAATATTACATATTCTAGTTCTGTTGCTTACAACCAAAAACTTCAACAACAAAAGCGGCTGGATGAACATTCAGTCCAGAAATAACTGAGTCCTGATCTCAAATACCTTGAAACGCAGCTCCAATAACACAATTACAGTCTCAGAGGCAGGGCACGTAAAGATGCAAAAAACTCCTGGAAACCAGGCAGAATGTACTGCACATTCCAGGAGAAAGACGTCATGGCTATTTAGGGCTCCCTTCTTGTCTCTTTCTTTCCTTCCCATGGGGTTAGAGAAGATGGACTTCAAATATATGTGTAGAATTCTGCTTTTGTCTGTGCCAGTCTCCTTTTCTCCCCATTCTCTTCTGCTTTGCTTTGAGTCTGGTGGGTGACGACCCGTTCTGTTGCAGAGCAAGGACAAAAGTTCGTGTCTATCAATACAAGTCCATCTGTCATACATAGGAAAGGGTCAGTAGGAATCAAACAGGACTGAACAGGACTTTAACTTTCAGATAAAGCTGTCCAAAAAGGGCCCCTAGGGCTTTTATTTAAAGGCCAGGTTTTTAAAGTCACTGGAAGAATTTAGGGCAGTATGTCAGGTGATGAAATACTGTATATAATTTTTAAGCTCTAAACAGAGTCATGAAATAAAAAGTTATGAACATTGTACAAGTTGGTAACATGAAAACTTTGCTTCTTTTTAGACTCAAGTAATCAGGAACAATGTAGATTACAAAAAACCCCCTGAATTCAGTCATAATACATAACCCTGTGATTCCTTAATTCTTCCAAGAAATTGTTTTTGCATAACTTTTTCATTTGTTTTGGTTTTGCTATAGCATTGTTAGAGAGATTTGTAAACTGCCTGTATTTGCTTTTCCAGATTTTCTTTTCAGTGACATGACATGGTGTGGAGACTCCTCCTGTGCAAATGAAGGGCATTTAAAGCTACGGATCGATCATCCTCCTCTGAGCAGGCTTTGCAAACATCATGTATCATTAGAGTGAAGGAAAAGCTTTTAAGTTTGTTTTCAATGTGCTTGAATTTTTCTCAGGTGACAGAAGAGCCACTCGATGAAGTAGAGGAAGACTCTAATCTCTGGAACTCCTTTGCTGAAGAGGAAGAGGAGGAGGGCATGGTGTTTTTTGTTTTAGAAGAAAGCACCGGCTACATGGCACCTGCTCTCAGAGCATTGGCAGTTATTCACACTATCATCTCCTTTGTCTGTGTGATTGGATACTATTGCTTAAAGGCAGGTTCTTAATCTTACTGCTAATCTATTATTTGTTAAACATTGGCTATGTCCCAAGGTGGCTGTTGGTGCTAATACTGGAATCCCTATTTGTACCTAGTTGTTTCCAAATTCTCACCATTCAATATGTAGATGTTTTGCTCCTGTATCCTGTCCAGCAGAAATTAGTTAACTTTGTTCATAGCGGGGTGTGTGTGTTTTGGATTTGTGGTTAAACCAGTGCAGGTGACACAGCCACATTTGGTTATTGCCAGACAGTGTTTGTGTGGTGTGAGGGCTCTCTCTTTGCTTTCCCCTCTCTGTGCATCCCTCAGCAGGCATGTTGGGAGGGGTCACAGCCAGGACAGGTGACCTGAACCAACCAGAGGGATATTCTAGCATGCTCAGCAATGAAAAGCGGTGTGTGGGAGGGTTGGGGCTTGACTGCCAAGGTGGCCATTGCTCAGAGGCTGCCTAGGCATTGATCTGCCTGTGGGAGATTCTAGTGTGATGTTTGGTCTTACATTTTTTGTGTTATAAAGAGTACTGTAGGTACCAAAAATACATAAACCATGACAAAGATGCCCACTGTCATTTCCACAGGTCCCTCTGGTTGTATTCAAGAGGGAAAAGGAGGTAGCTAGAAAGCTGGAATTTGATGGGCTATACATAACTGAACAGCCAACTGAAGACGATATTAAAGGACAATGGGATCGCCTTGTTATAAATACTCCGTAAGTAAAATTAAATGACTCTATGTAAATTCTTATAATATTATAGCTCATTAAGCCACTGATCTAGAACCTTTCCTGTCTACCTTCCTTTTTTCATCTAAAGGAAAGGCTTTTAGCACCTTATACTAGATGCTACAGTAGTAGATTCTAACATGAAATCCTGTATTATCTGTTTATTTAATAAATACTAGTGTAACACATACATTCCAGCTCCTTCTCATTTTCTAGGGTTTGCAAGGATTATGTATTTTACCTCACAATGCCTCTCCAAGACATTTCACATAGTAGTCTCTATTGAGAAAGTTCTAAAAAGATAACTTACATCCTTTCCAGTGACTCAATTTTACTTGTATAGTAATATTCTCCTCCCTTTCTTTCCCATTCCTTGTTAAAGAAAATTGTATAAGACATGAGAAGTAAATCTAGTGAAAAATAGCAGTCCTAGAATTTGAACAGGCCTGACAGAAATTTCTGTCAAGTTGCAGGCATTAGCAAATACTGCAGTAGTCACACACTAAGAGTCTCATCTGCTGTTCTGCATCAGTAAGCTGCAGCAGTTTGTAGGAGTGACACAGACAAATATAGCAAGGCAGCTCCCTTCCCTGGAAAGAATGCCCTGGCGACAGGCTGTTTTTCAGAATTTACTGGTAGGTTTAGATTAGCTATTAGGAAGAAGTTCTTTACTGTAACAGTGGTGAGGCACTGGAACAGGTTGCCCAGAGAAGCTGTGGATGCTCCAGCCCTGGAAGTGTTCCAGGCCAGGCTGGATGGGGCTTGGAGCAACCTGGTCTAGTGGGAGGTGTCCCTGTCCATGGCAGGGGGGTTGGAACTAGGTGATCTTTCAGGTCCCTTCCATCTATGCTTCTACGATTAGAATCTCTAAAATACAGGAAATTCTTGAATGCTTTGTTTTCCTACACCTAAGTTTTAAGAATTTTTCTTAATTTCATTCAGCAGTATGGACTAGCACATATTATTAAAGTTACAACAGAAGGTAATTGGGAAACTGGAGAGCTTGCTTATTTTCCAACCAGTTTTTTTCACCATGGATAGCAACCTAGCAATCTAGATATCCAGTAAGTTTATCTTCAGCAAAAAGAAGCATAAATTAATGAAATATATTGTCAACTTATCCCTAATGACATGCTGTACAGTCTGTTCTCAGCATGTTGCACTGTCTACTGAAGTTAAACAAAAGATTTAGGGCTAATTTAAGCAGGCTAAGCCTTCCCTCTGATGCTAACTGAGTCTCGAGGTTTAGTGCAGGTACTGAACGATCAGAATAACCACTGCTGGAGGGTATGCAGTGTTCTGTATAAACTGAAATGTGCTTTCTGAAAGTGAAAAAAAGTAATTAAAAACGCAAAAGAGGTACCCCAACAAATTATTAGATATTTGTGGTAAAAGAGATAGACACAAGCTGGCTACACTATGACATATTTTGCTTACAAGCCTGAGAAATCAAGAAAAGAAATAATACAGAGCATTGGACTGGAATATACCATCCATCTGAGTCACAAGAAGCATTTGCCTTTATCTGGAGTAATTTCATTCAGAAATTCCAATTCAGAAAGGTAAAAATTCTGCCACAGTAGTTGGGAAGTTTTGCTCACATCCCAGCAGAATAGTGTCCTGGAATCTCATTTTTCTGTTGCTAACACTTACTTTATTTTACCAATACTGTCCTTTAGTTTAAGTAGTTATTTTTCTCTTTTACATTCCTGCATATTTTCTCAACTCAGTGTTATTTCCAGGAAATAAGGAGAGAAAAATCTTAAATTTTGTAGTGTTTCCTGCTAATTGGCATTCCTCAAAACAGACATAATACACATTAAGATCATTAGAATGAGGAGTTCCTGGAGTTCCTGCTATATATATATTTGCTATATATTGGCAAATGATCTACTTGAATTTCCTTGGCAGATTTAATATTTTTAAATTTCTGTTGGCAAACTGTTGACTGGTTCTCAAGTGTTCAGCCTCTATTTGGAATGTAATCCAATGAACATAAAAATTGTTTATGCTTCAAGATTCTCTTTTTTTCCTCTGAAAGTCATTGTCTGGTTTGATTTTTATGGCTAGGAGTGATAAAGTATTTATTTAGGAGATGAATGATGTTACAGTGACTAACCTGCTATCATGGAATTGTTAGGCTTATTAGGATTAGGTGATACTATTTAGCCTGCTGTCCTTTCGTAGCCAGTCATATTTGTGGATGGGAAAAAGAAAGGGGGTGTGGAGGGGGAAGATGATATTGCAGCAGAGTAGGATTAATAACAGCTGTTGTCTACATGAAAATAAATAATTCTCATAATTTGAAGCGCAGTGAGTGAGCAAAATTATACCAAAATTTGCAATGATCGAGAACATGGTATTTTCTCCTCTTTTTTGTGGTTTGTTTTTTCTTTCCCCTAACAAGTTAAATAACTTGAAATATCTTTGCCTTATCTATGTAGGTCCTTCCCTAACAATTACTGGGACAAATTTGTGAAACGGAAGGTAGGCTTTTTATATTTCTATTATGTTTTTCAGAGCAATAATCTACTATTTGGTTAATTTAGATATCCCTATAATATGCTTCTGTACGTATAAATACAGAAATAACGGAGAACTGAAATTGGTTTTATGGAAGTCATTGTTGTGTTAAATGTCTCGGTGAACAGGCAGCTGTGGCGTAGGTGGGAGGAGGGAGGAAGACAGAAGGCTGTGGTTTCCTTCCTAGACTCAGACATTAGAAATAACTTTGTGCTGTCAATCAGCCAGCAGGTCTAATTTACAATCATTGTCATCTTTAGGATACAAAGCCCCCTCATTGCCCTAAAAAAAGAAAAACATGCCAGCTTAAATGACAGCAAATTATACATAAGCTTTCAGATAATAGCCTTTAATGCTTCTATTTTTCTTTTTTATGCTCCCTTGGTTTCCTGGGAGTTCTTACTGTTCTAGTAGTGTTAATTGTGAAGGAATTTTTTTTTTTAATTCCTGACAACTACTGGTCCAAAGTAGGTGAATGTCACTGAGGACTTTCACTGAGCAAAAGCTTCTCTTCTTCCGTTTTCAGGTTATTAACAAGTACGGAGACTTATATGGAGCAGAGCGCATTGCAGAACTTTTGGGTTTGGAAAAAAGTGCCCTTGATTTTAGTCCAGTGGAAGAGAGCGAACCAGAAGAGGCATCTCTGGTGTCATGGTATGACTTCTGAACTTCACAGACAAATTATGCGTTGGTATAGCTTCACCATCAAAGATAAAAATTAATTTAATTTTGAAACTGTTGTGATGCTTTCCTCAGCACGGAAAATTCAAATGGATAAGTCTTCCTAGAGTGGAAGCAAAACGAAATAGCTTTTTGTTTGTTCTAAGACACAGTTGCTGACTACAAGTAAGAAAAAAAAATAAAAATCAGTGAATTTATGCTGACTGATATAGTTGGCCACTCTTTTAAACAATAATTAATGCAGCATTTAAAAGTTCTTACAACAGAGTTTATAAACCAAAGGACAGAAAATATTGATAATAACTACCTAGATAACAGGCGTCTAGTACAGATTCAGAGACGCTTTCCTGACTCAGTCAGTCAAGATGAGAGTTTAAAATTGTCCCAGTCCCAAGTGATTTATGCTCCTACAAGAGCTGGTTTTCTCAATATGTAAGATGCACAAGAAAGATTTCCCTTTGCATGCCGTCCAGTGGCTAATAAAATATTTAGAATATTGCAGAAGGCATTACCTTTTCTCTTGGTTATTCTGGCAATATTTTACACTAGACAGAACACTTATCTCTTGAATTCAAGCAACCTGCATTCCACATTTCACTACTTTTGGCAAACATTTTAATTTTTTAAGTTTGGAATATGGCAGTATCACTCTTCCTGAAATTGTTACCAACCAGTTTTGTTGGTTTAGAAACTCTTTACGGGTGCTCAGAATTAATGAATAGTTTCTGAAAAATGAAGAACCAGGATCACTCAAAAAATGAACAGTTAATTTATATCAACACCTTCAGCAAAAAAAAAGTGAAGTGCCAAAACTAGTTTGCTGTTTATAAATATAGAATTCAATACTTGTTTTTGACATTTATGTATTTCAAAAATTTTGTATTTCTTAGGCTAAGCTCCATTGATACCAAGTACCACATTTGGAAGCTCGGAGTTGTTTTCACTGATAATGTGAGTATGTTAGCATAGGAGAATATGCTTTGATTTACTCTAAACATGGTTGTATGTCTTCCACCATCTGCTTTTATTTTAAACAAACAAATAATATTGCATTACAGAGCCATTTTAAAATGGTTTTTTTTCTTTCTTGTGTTGTAGCAAATTGCTTTAATTTATGTCAGAATTTTATTTTTGATTCTAAAGGGCAATATGCACCTCCTCACCACTGATACAATGTCAGCATTTCAGAAGTTAATGGGGCATTCATTTAATTTTGCCGAAGTCAATCTAGCAACCAAAGGTGTCTTTTCTCAAAATCAAGCACAGTCTACAAAATGTTATCTTTTTTTATACTTGAATTTTACACTTTTATACATGTGTTTGACATGGCTGGTTAATTCTTACCTTTCAAACCTTCTCCTTTGGAAGAACCACATTTATATTAAAATTCCCTTTTTTTTTTTTTTCTTTTTGGTGAGCATTCCCAAACAAACAAGAAGGTCAAGGTGAATCAATCAAATGACGATGTATAAATTCCTAAATTCCTTGTGCACTGAAAGCATACTGAGCCATTTTTCCTCAGTATAAGTTTTGACGTCAAAGTGGGTTCAGGTTCACTGCTCGTTAAAAGAATACACTCTGTTATGTGCCTTAGGTTTTGTGGGTGTCCTGGGTGACATGGTCTGAGACTTCAACAAAGTGTCTCAAGAGTAATACAGTGCATTT
>VZTA01008472.1:0-12405 GCA_013398855.1 Mohoua ochrocephala | reverse complement strand
GTATTAAAATTTAAAGTACGGTGTCACAAACTCCCCAACCAAAACAGTTTCACAGTAGGGGTTATTGATGTTAATAATATCATTATTATTTAATTTAAAATTTATTTTTAAAATGTTTATTTAAATATTTTATATGTATCTAAGTTATGTACTTAAATATGTAAAGATAGAGATCTCAGTGTAACTAAGCAATAAACACTCCTTAAATGAACCGTGGAGGGGATGAGAGACAGAGTAAGTCTTTTTGAACATGTAAAATGGAGGTATTACATTCAGACTGTGATTCAAATCAGATCATGAGAATATGACTTTGTTTCATAACTGTTGTGGACAGAATTAAAGCTTTGGACACAGTTTCTCAGGGAGGTGCTGCTGTTGAGTCACGAGGTACAGAAAGGACCCCCTTCTTTCTAAACTCCTCAGAAAGGAGTCTGGGTGTGGCCGCATCCAATCTTAGTCTCAGACCTGGACGATGGTTTATGTCTAAAGGATTTTACAGGTGTAATTGATCCTTTATACAACTTTGTCCTGCAGAGTTAAGGATGGCAAACCAAGTATACTTGTATAAAATGAGTGGTTTATTTCAATTGATAATGATAATGATCAGACTAAAGGATGTTTTAATCAGAATTATATACTGCACAGTATAGATGGTCATAACTGGTATTATAGTAAATTATTTATTAAATTAATGGTTTAAGAGGTAGCTTAATAATTATTGTTATGATACTTGCCCATACCAGCGACGGTGGGCAAACCTCTTTGGCTCAGCCTCAAGGAGTAACCCTGGGGAGTGCTAGAAATCCCTGCCATTAAAAAGCGGGACTGAGCTTTTACAACATGAAGTGATGGACTGGAATTTGTATGTTCCCAGGCTAGTCCTGCTAGCAGAGCCCCACTCATCTTAAAACAAGTTATTAGTACTACCACTCATTGGTTGCTCTATCAAGAAACACCTGCCTTCCACATCCCTGCCAGTGCCAGTAGCTGTCAGGATGCAGACATTTTTCACATCCTTGTGATGTCTGTTTTTGGGATTGTTGAGTGAGGCTGGTCTCAGCATTTTTCAGCAGCAATAGCAGTGTGACATCCCCCTCCCTCCCTGGTAATTTTCAAAAGCTGGGTGCAGTTCGAGCTGTTTCTTTCCTTCACAGGCAAAGTGTCCTGCTACAACAACTTGAGTGACTTAAAAAAAGCTGTGTTCTGGATCCAATAATCCACGTCAGCGGCTGCTAACCCTCTGTCACTTTTCACTTTCTCTGCAGTCATTTTTATACCTAGCTTGGTACACAACCATGTCTATCCTTGGGCACTACAACAACTTCTTCTTTGCTGCTCATCTGCTGGACATTGCTATGGGTTTTAAGACATTGCGAACTATTTTGTCTTCGGTCACTCACAATGGCAAACAGGTTAGTGCTACATGCAAAGGTTTGAAAAGAAATACACTTTGTAAAAGTACTGGAAAAATATTTGTTGTACCGGAAATATTGGAATGCATGATAGGATTGATCATATCTTCTGCAACACACTTAATACATGCTAAACCCTATGAAATTATAACAATCTATATCCACCAAGTCTGGATAGATAAAGAAGTTTCATACACAATAGAAAACACATCATTTTAGAAAAATACAAGAATATGAATTATTACCTAACCAGCTCCTTCTATATTCTCAATGATGAGCTGATTGGTGATAAATATTAAGAACACACAATCCCTCCTTAGCTACAACAGTAATAATGATCTGGGCATTGAGAGTTCAACACTTGGCTAATAAGAATGTGCTTAAAGGTGTGGGCATTCTGCACTGTGAAATACACTTCTATGTCACTTTGTCATGCAAAAATCATGGTTAATAAAATGTACTTCTAAAATTAATTGTTAAAATTTCTGCAGGGAATCATTCTCTGATCTCCAAAGACTCTAAGTTCCTACCTAGCAGAACAACAAAAACCAAGCTTTACAGTTACTTTTTAATTTACATTTAAGAAATCTAAATTCCCCAAAATATTATTTCAAACATACACATTCCATTTCTTCTCTAAGCCCACTCCTATGCCCTGCTAGATTTGTCAAAACATTTTAAACCACATGATGTTTTGGAAGAGGCATAAAAATATACCTACACAAGGTGATGATATGTATCATTACACAAACAAATGAAATCTCTGGCTTTATCCTGTTTATTTTACTTTAGGATGATCAAATTCATATTAGTTTTATTGATTGTAATGATTTATGTATTTTCTTTATGATTTTTTTAAAATGTAATTGCCAAAACTGAGCATAGTTGACAAAACTGTTTCAACACAAGACCATGGTTTTTTGTTACATTCTTAACAAGCAAAGATTAGTTTTTCTAATCCTGTCGCTTTTCTGGCTAGTAGATATGAACACTGAAAGACAGCTGCAGATCTCGGAACTGAAATGTTCACTTTGGGAACATGCTGACAGATCTGCAGATAGTGATAATTGATCAGCTTGTCCTTCAATACTCTTATGTTTCTTTTAAAAGAGTAAATACTGGTTGTCGCATTTTTTAAAATATGTAGCTTTCAGTAACTTCTCTCCAGAGCGGTATCTTCTAACACCAACTTCAACAGACAACATAATCTAGTCTCATTAACTGCTAAACTTTTTCACCTAATGGTTTTATTTCCTTAAAAGCAGGACCTGGAAATTACTTACTCTTATCTAAAAAATTTTCTATCCATTTTAGCAATGACTTTGCTGAACAGCTTTAGAACAGAAAATAGACTATGTTAAGCCATTATAAGTCCTAATAAGTCCCAACTGAAATTATTTGTCAAATTATCTAAAGGGTTTTATTTTTAATACTTAATTTTTATTGTACATCTAGTGTTTCGAGTTACTATAATTTAACTTTTAAACTAGAGAGTGAAAAATTGCTTTGGTGGTACATATGTAACTGCTGTCTTTAGTTTCCTTATTGGGAAAGGTACAATATGACCCATTTCAATATTTAAGGCAATGCACCCAGCTGGCATGTCTCTTGTGACAAAGTGATATTGAAACCTATTTTCATGTCATGTCTCCACACACAGCTCGTGCTTACTGTGGGACTCCTTGCTGTAGTAGTGTACCTCTACACCGTGGTCGCCTTCAACTTCTTCCGCAAATTCTACAACAAAAGTGAAGACGAAGATGAACCAGACATGAAATGTGACGACATGATGACGGTAACTAAAACATCACCTGCATGCCTCAAATGTCATCCCGAATTTTCAAATGGAAACTTTAGACAGAATGATAAGTAAGGAGAGATGTGTCTGTTGTTAAGTCCATTGGGTTCTTCTTCTTGATAAACATAATTTTGGAAATATGAACAGTCTTGGAGTTCCTTCTGCATTCTCCAGTAGTCTAAACTCAACAGTCAATAGATGACACATAGGAAGATATTCTGAATTTTTCTCCTAAATACTGTGGTATATGATTTGCTGCAATGCTTTTACAGCTGAGGATGGCAAACCCTCAAAGAACAAAAGTAAAAAGTAACCCTCAAAGTACAAAAGGAATTTCTTGACAAACTGGTCGGAGCTGCAAAGAGAAGCTGTGTTGTCGCAACACAAATAAATCCCATTTGTTCCCAACGTTTGCAAGTGTGCAACTCTTCCTGTCCTTATTTAGGTTATATGAATTATATGATGTTATTAGCACTAGTCATAAAAGCCTGCTTTAAAATTACAATTAGTAATTTAGTAATGAAGAAAGAAGTCAAGGGTGAGAAAGCAGAACTTACAACTTATAATGGGTGATAATCTTATGACACCAATTTATGATCTGATTTCTACCTACTGCCACTGAATGTTATTTCTGTCAAAATAGCACATACTCTACAGATACTTATTAATGTATGAAGAGGATTTGATTTTCTTACTGCATACAGAAAACACAAATTCAGGCATTAAAAATGTAATATTCTGAGGTTTTGGCCAGTTGGTGTCTCCCATGGAACAGAAACGCATTACACACCAAAGATAGAATAAAATACTTCAGAACAGAGGTGAATCATAGACGTCACAGAATGATCTTCCCTATTCTTGAACTTTCTTTTAAACATTCAGTGCAGGTTAGACACGCAAATTACAGCAATTATGAAACCTGCCCAAACTTTGTGAGCTGGATACTATGGTCATAAAATAGGTGTAGGAATAACTAGAGTAATAAAACTATACTACATTTTAAACCGCTCAATCAAGTGAGGCAAACAAATTCTAAGTTATATTTTTAAGTATTATTAAACTCGTACTAGCATCTTAAGTCATCAGTAAAATTGCACTATAAAAATGGATGTATAGTTCTGTCTAGTGTTTGCTAATGCCAGGTTTTATACTCATTATTTAACACCCACTGCTGTCTAATGTGACTCCAGAAAACTGGCTGTGCTTAGAGATTGATATTGTTTTTTAACCCACACTGTGTGGCTGAAGGTGGTTGACAAGATTCTGTAGCCAATCATACAGGAATATCAGTAGTTTATCACTCCTGCAGAAGATTCCATTCCAATATACTTACATAGATTAAATATACAGATTATTAAAGATTTTTCTATTAAGATTTGTATCTTCAAAAAATATGACAACAATACTTTTGTAAAGTGGTTTCTTCTGCATTGAACTGAACACAGGCAGTTTCACAGATCACAATTTACAATATAATAAACCAGACATCTAGTATTGCAAAATTAAATTATCCAGAAACTACCTACACACAGGTAGATCTAACTTGTTGTGAATATCCCACTGTTTATTTTATGGCAATATTTTCCACACTTCTAAACTTCACTGCAAGACTTTAAAAAATGTCTTCTGCTCAGTCAGAGCAAGGTAGAACCTTAGGAATAAATATAAGGAGTTGAATACAGTAACAAATACAAGAAAAATACCCCCAAAATGGTCTCAGTCTGGAAGACAGACCCAGGGAGTGAGGAGCGGGTAACAGCTGATGTTGACTCCCCCTCTTAGTAAGTGTACCTGAAGGTGGAATCACATTAGTTAAGAAAGTAACAGATTTTGGGTGCAGTGTGTTTGATACATGAGGAAATGATATTATGTGTTCTTGTTACTATAAATTGCCAAAAAATTAGCAGAGAAGAATAATTAAAAAAAAAACAAAAAACAAACCACCAAAAAAAAACCCCGAACGGAATAATTCATAGTAAATATATCTGTAATTTTCCTCTCTCTTTTTTAGTGTTACCTGTTCCATATGTATGTGGGTGTAAGAGCTGGTGGTGGCATTGGAGATGAAATTGAGGATCCTGCTGGAGACCCTTATGAAATGTATCGAATTGTCTTTGACATCACATTTTTCTTCTTTGTCATTGTTATTCTACTGGCCATTATTCAAGGTACCATCACTTACCTTAGTAGACATTCTTCAAAATTAGTTCATC
Organism: Mohoua ochrocephala; assembly: GCA_013398855.1. NCBI lineage: Eukaryota > Metazoa > Chordata > Aves > Passeriformes > Acanthizidae > Mohoua > Mohoua ochrocephala. Next base: position 6,982 of record VZTA01008472.1, on the reverse strand, counting down.
ATTGTAAACTACATTTATGTTTGAGGTAAATTTAGCAGTATTGCTACAAAGACTTATTTCTGAGTTTATAAAATCATTAATTCTGAAAGTAATAATTTTATATTAATTCATACATGATATGCCTTTTCCCAAGTACTACATAAAGTCAAAGTGCAAGGAATGTAACTTACTTGGGTTGCAGAGTTTATGAACACTTTTACTACTATCCAGCAATGATGAAGCTTGTGCAGGATCACTGTTCTCCTATCCTAAGCATTTAAACTTGGGAGAGCCTTGCTGAAGACACTCTTCCCACTTTTAGCCTGGAATCACCACAGCTGACTGGGGAATGGAGACCTGCCCGTTTGAAAGGGTAAATGACATGGAGAAAGTCACCATGGCCACATAGCCATTTCCTCCTTTCTTTAGAGGTTGATTGGCAGTTGTAATTGGTTTGCAGTTGAGGTTTACAGCAAACAAGACCCCTCTTCAGTGATGGGCAGCATTCAACACTCATTACACAAAATCTTCTAAGGCTGTTAGGAAAAAACCCACTGTTTTATGGCAACCTGGTGGCAAACAAAAAATGTAACACATCTATACTGAGGAAAAGTTACAAATGTCACAGTCCCCAGGATGATCCAATGAATTTCTTAAAATGTTGAAAGTGGAGGAGTAATGCTTCAAATGTGATGCAGACTCACCAACTGGCCAAGGTGGGCTGTGGGAGCAGAGCTGTCTTTGTTGAACAAGACTTGGGATACAAGAGTTTCATGAGAAGGAGAGTGGAAATTAATTTCGTTCATGGGAACAGAAGAGATGAGCTTGTGTAAGGTTAAATGAACTATAATAAAGCACAAAAAAGTCCTTCCGCTCTCAAGATTGCGCCTGTATGTATAAACACACTAAATTCTACACAGGGGAGGATGCCTGACTGACATTACTTGCAATATGTGAATATTGCTAAGTACTGAAGTGTTGCTACTTTTCTATTTTAAATAGGTCTGATTATTGATGCTTTTGGTGAATTAAGAGACCAGCAAGAACAAGTGAGGGAAGATATGGAGGTAGGAAGCACATTACATTTTTCATTGCTCTTCTTCATCTAGGTGGTCACCAATTAGAGCCTTTGAATTAAATTCATCTCTAACCACAACTTTTGCTTTCAGACCAAATGCTTTATTTGTGGAATCGGCAATGACTACTTTGACACAACCCCACATGGCTTTGAAACACATACTTTGCAAGAACATAACTTGGCAAACTATCTGTAAGTACATTTTACAATTGGAACTGTGATAAAGAGACCTGTCAGATGTAGTGTAATTTAGGTGCACACATTGCTGAAAATCCCAAGATAGAATTCTGTAAAACTGAGGACTATCTCCTCTCCTTTCTGGTCCCCGCTCCTCTACTCCACACTGCTGGTTATCTTTAAAGTGCTCACCTTACACATAAGGTACCTTAGTAGAATGAGACCAGAAGGCATATCAACTCCTTATTCTGCTGGAAGGAAAGCCAGATATGGGGAAGGATAGCAGAGAGTTTAATACGTTTCTTTACTTTGGAAGTTTTGATTGTGAGTTGGTAATGCTGATGAGACCATAGACAATTGGCTTCGATTTGACAAAAAAAGAAAACCCAAACAAAGCAAATAGAGGCACTTGTAGAAAGTTCTTGAAAGATAAGCTCCAAAAAATAATTAACAATTTTCGTCCTATAGTTCTTTAGTGACAGTGGAGCTTTTTGAAACCTTGAAGCACTCAGGAGCTGTACATGTTTAGACTATTCCCCAGACTCCCAAAAGAGTGCTCTTCCACTTTCATTAGTAAATATAGAGCAGAGCTAAGAGGATGTTAAAAAAGTTACTCTTGTTGCATTAGTTACTACAACAAAGACAACTAATTATATGAGCATTGTGCCAGCAGAATGAAAGGAGAAGCTGGTGAAAGCTTATAGTATTCCGGCTTTGCAATACTGCATCTGAACTTTTTTTAAATTTGAAAAAAAAAAAAATCAATGCAAATTCCATTAATATCCATAGTTTTACCAGTCTACAACATCCAAGCTTTTCTTACTATACAGAATTGCTTAGTTGGCACATGGGAACCTCTAATTCAGTGTAAATTAAAAATGGCCATTTCCTTCATAATAGAATATACAGTGGACAAGGTTACCCTTTAATTAGACAACTGCTAAAATCGGTGTACTTTCCTTCCTTCACAATGAAAGCACATACTAAGCCTAATTCCAAATGCACTGCATCAAAAGTGTCCAGCCACGAGTAGTATTACCTCTAAGCAGATCACAGTTTGTTCTCTACAATCTTCCTAATTAGTTCAAGCTCTCAACATTTGACTGAGCACAGGTGTTGGGGAAGGATAGGCTCAGCCTGTGAGCTGTATACCAGGAGTGTTCAGAATGCCTGGTGCAGCTCAGTATTTACCACACTTCTGCTTCCCATGCAGTAGCCATAATAACTTCTTCCAAGGTGAGATTTTGGAGCATATGTGCACAGAATTTGGCATATGCCTAATTCAGGTATTGTTCCTCACACTGAAACGCAGGAAATGCTAAACTGCATTTTTCTACTTCTACAGATTTTTTATCTGTTAGCACTTCCACAGGAGACATGCTTCAGGACAGAACTTTCTCCTTTAAAAATAAGCATTTTAGATGCCTAGCAGTGTCATTGCTTTGCTGGTTGGCACAATCTTCCTCACATACCCCAGACTAGAAAAGGTCAGGCAGAGATGTTATGTTTCCTGCATTAATACCCACTTCATGGGCTTGTTTCAGGTTCTTCTTAATGTATCTAATTAACAAAGATGAAACTGAGCATACTGGCCAGGTGAGTAGAAAATAAAACTTAATGGTTTTTCTTATCTTTCAACATTTTTATCTTCTCAACCCTCGTAGCTGTGTACCAGCAGGTGGAACTGATGCACCATTGAGAAGTGGGGATGATGCCACTCTCCCCAAGAGTCTACTGCCAGTGAAAGAAAAGAAGGGTTAAAATAAAGGGGGGGGAATGCTGCACTGTGCTATTTCACCCAGCAGTCAACTCTGTCAGAAGTCAGTTAGTACTAATCTTATTGTCATCTTATCTCTGCAAAGAAAATCTCAAATGCATCAGGTGTAGTTTATTCCCAAAAGGCTTAAGGCTGCTATATTTATAGTCAAAATCTATATATATATGTGTAAATAGATAAGTATTTGGGTGTCCACATGTTTAGCACTGTTAAGCCCTAAAGGTAAACAAATAAGAAAATAACTAGAATTTAATTATATCTTATCTCTAAGAAGAAGCTCTTAGGCAAACACTACAAAAGTACCTTTGTTTTTCATTCAAAGCAAAACGCATTTGCTTATATACAGATTTATGAACAGGTTTGCTTTGATATAAATAGATTGATTAATTTATACTTAAGATATTTTACTAAGAGAGTTTAAATTTCAGTAGTGCTGAATCGAGAGGAGTATAAAACTTTTATAACCATTATTGAGTTACAATCTTTTGAGTTCCAGTGTCTTTATAGTTCTACTCCATGGCAGCAGGCACGGTATGTGGTTATTGTTAAAAGTTTATCTACAGCACTAACTGCACAGTGACTGTTAAAATAAATACTCTTTCTCATTTTCAGGAATCATTTGTCTGGAAGATGTACCAAGAAAGATGTTGGGATTTTTTCCCAGCAGGGGACTGCTTCCGAAAACAGTATGAGGATCAACTTGGCTAATATCACAAAAGAAATTATTTATTCATGAACTGCTAAGATCCAGTATACAAAAAAAATTAATGCTGTTCTTTTCATGGTGTAATTTCACAGCTTGTATTTGCTTTAAATGTCTTTAAAGTTCAAGACACACATAAAATTTGACACTATTTCAGAGGCTTTTTGTACCTCCCACATATGAAACAGGTCTTTTCTTGGAATTTTAATTAGAAAAAACTATGCCAAATTAACTTAAGCCTTCCAGTTCAAACATGGCCTAAAATTATAACAACTTTTTAACCACATCATTAACCCGGTGTTTGGCAGTACAGTTGAAAGGGCTAAAAGGCATCTTAATTGCACATTTGACATTGAAGAACTTGAACATCAGAGGCCGTACCTCAGAAAAAATAGTTCAACTAACTGCTGTCCAGTTTTTCCCCACAGTATTTGCTAGTGAATGTATTAAGATAACAATTTGAAAAGCTTTAAGCAGTTAAAAAGAAATCATTTTCAAACACTTGGTCAACCTTGAAACATTAAAGTGCCTTAAAACTTCTGTAGACATAGCTATGCAAACTTTTTATTTGTTAGTGTTCAGATGAACAGACCCATTAACTGTATTGCTTTTCTGTCTTTCTGTATCAAATTGCACTTGAAGTTTGTTTATATCCTACCTTCAATAACAGCTTATTAGATGCTGCTGTTAAAAGACATACACTGTATCAAAATGAACACAATTTAAATCTTAGGCCAAAATAAAACAATGCTCTACGGTCACCTGCAAGTAGAAGTTGCTAGGATTATGCATTTTCTTTTTTCTTCTAATAAAAAGTGCCCACTGCAATAAAGTATTATAAACCAAATATTATCGTTGCTGTCATCTTTCCCATTTTTCTACAATATGGAGTTTTGTGACAATGGTGACTAAAAACACATGTATTCATTGTTCGTCCACGGCTTTATTTTAAGGACTACATTGAGCAAGTACAAGCTGAAATAACTGTTCTCTTTGTACAATGCTGCCTGCTTCTTTAGCAAAGTAAACTAGAATTTCATCACAAATTTTAGACTAATAATATCATTAGTCTAATGATATAATAATTATATCTAATAATACCATTAGTCTTCAACTATTTTCAACCTCATCTAAATTAATTTTGGTTGCACAAAATTTTAAGTGCCAGCAAAGAAAAGCAGGCATTTGGCATACAGAGGAAAGGAAACAACAAGGAGATAAAGAAAGATTCAACTTTCTATGTCATGTTTGCTATATTCAATTATTCATATGAGGAAATCTGAGCTTCAGGAGATCATGCTGTCCAGCCAATCTTCAAGCTCTTCTTCAGTAACATCTTTAGCTGTACATTGCTGTTGCTGTGAGGATGTGCTCTTCTCTTCAGGCACATCTACTTTCAAAGGCTCTAGAGAAGTGAAAACAACGAGATTGAAAATCTGGAAACAATTCCATACTACTTCTGTCCTGCATCATTTTATTTTTAATGCACAACTGACTGTATTTAAACGCAATCTCTCCTTCTTGAAGAACAGCGAGTCACATTCCAAAAATAATTCCATGCTAAACTTAATTTTGTAAAATCAATGCTAGGAAAGGTTGAAAGTAGCATTTAGGACAAGCTATCAGAAAAAGCTGTCAATTCTTCTGTACACTATTAGCACAGTGAACTAAGGGCTGATGAAGTTACACAAATACTTTATCTTCCATGCAAAAAAATTCCCCAGCAGTACGCTTTTTTTTTAGAAGTTTAAATTTTTGCTAAATCATAAGCCCAATGCTGTTTTGCAGAAGAATTTCACTTAATGTTTAAAGTGAACTGACAATGGTGAAACTTCAGTTTAGTAAGGAGTTAAAACTGAAAATGAACGAGTGGGTCAGAACACAGCCCTAGATAAATGAAATGCAGTGTGACAGAGATGATGATAGCAGTACTGTTGACTGGCTAATCAAAAAATCAAAAACATCACCAAAACAGAGAGCAATGGAAATTAAATAAGGGCACACTGGGGAGAAAACTTACCATTTTCCTTACAATCCATTTTCAAATCTTTCTCAGTTGCTATGCTGCAGGATAATGTACCTGACACAGGTCTATTTTCTGTATTAATGGGAGCCTCTAGATTCAGGAGAAGATCTAGTTCTTCATCCAAATGGTCAGTGTCTTGATTCGATAGTGGATGGGCTCTCTGAAACGATTCTCTTGCATTTGTCCCAGAGCCATTTTTACTTCCAGGTTCTGACGGAGCAACAGAATTACCAACAGGATGGGAGACCAACACGGCTTCACTTTGAGCCAGAGATTGTCGAAACAGCTGCTCTCTCTTCTTCCCATCTTCAAAAATTTTAGATTTCATCTGTGGGATCTCTAGAGGTGTTGATGCCTAAGAGTACAAAAAAGGACTTGAGTCCTTATAATGATTCTCTATTATTACTATTCTGTCTAATTTGGATTATAATTCATACTTGCTATATTTGATCACTTAAGAAGGTACTGCAAATTTGAGCAGAATCGAATTCAGAAATACAAGGAAACTAAAGTTACCTTGATACTTTTACAAAAGCAAATGCAAAATACAAGCTCCTTTTATCCCTTATTACAGAATATGAGATTGCATGCTAACACTGATCCTGACAGAATCATAGACTGGTTTGGAAGGGACCTTAAAGATCACCTAGTTCCGAGCTGCCTGCCATGGGCAGGGAACCTTCCACTAGACCAGATTGCTCCAAGCCTCATCCAACCTGGCCTTGAACACTTCCAGGGACGGGGAGTCCATAGCTTTTCTAGGAAAGCTGTTCCAGTGCCTCACCACTCTCACAGTAACGAACTTCTTCCTGAAATCCAATCTAAACCAACCCTCCTTCAACTTCGAGCCATTTCCTTTGTCCTACCTATACATGGCCTTGTGAAAAGTCCCTCTCTAGCTCTGCTCTGCAGGCCTGCTTAAGGTACTGGAAGGTGCTGTAAGGTCTCCCTGGCGCCTTCTGTTCCCCAGGCTGAAGATCCTCAGCCTGTCTTCACTGGAGATATGCTTCAGCTCTCTGATCAACTTTGTGGCCCTCCTCTGCGCCCATTCCATGTCTTTCTTGTGCTAGGGACCCCAGAGCTGGATGCAGCACTCTAGGTGGGATCTCACAAGGGCAGAGCAGACAGCGAGAATCACCTCCCTCAACCTGCTGCTCAGGTTTCCTTTGAATCACGGCGCGCATTGCTGAGTCACGTTGAGCTTTTCATTCATAAAGAACCCCAAGTCCTTTTCCCCAGGGC
>VZTA01008471.1:1760-17642 GCA_013398855.1 Mohoua ochrocephala | reverse complement strand
AAAGTGCATCCTGTTTCTCTTCCCAGGCTTTTGTCTTGGGATCACTAATAGAAATTATTTTCAATTAAAACCAGTAAAAGACAAGAAATGTAGAGTAAAAGTTTGTCACTGTAGTAGACTTCACTGCTTTTTTTTTTTATTATTTGTACAATTCTGGTTTTATACAGGTATTTTGACAGAGATGTTAACTGCATTAAGGAGTTCTTCAAGAAACGCTTCAACTACGAGAGTGAGCTCTTCCCAACATTCAAAGACATCAGGTAGAAAAGACCAGATGAGTTTGAATTCTCCTACTTATGGCACTAGTGATGATTTGCTGAGAAAAAGGGTGCCTGTGAGAGAAAATAAAAAAACAGTGGGACCAACTATGCAATTTTAAATTATATTTTTGTGATTCCTACTGTGTTTTCGTCAACCAGAGTTAGTCTAAGTGGTTTTCAAAAGCTAAAGTATGCTTTAAAGTCCTCTGCAGCCTCCTTTGTCTTCTTGTAACTGAGGAAGAGAGATCAATCTGAAAGCTTGATCCAAATGGAAAATGTCCAGGAACTGTTAACAGTGATGCAGGATCAGCCAGTTTGACAGTTCTGGAATACTGAGGATTAATTTGGGTTTCAAATTTAAGTCTATTTTTAAAATGCTTGTAAATATGGTGACTGCCTCTTCAAGCATTATTACATTCGAACTTCTTTTCCTCGTATCTTTTGCCTCTTTGACAAAGTAAAGTAATTTTTCATTTTAAGACCAAAGCTGTTAGAAAGAAAGCGGTTTTATTTCATTCTGAGCATTTATCCTAAGGAGTTCCACACTTCAGTCAGTCTGTGTGTGTCAGACCCCTTGCTATTCTGTTTGCTTTGAACTTAAAACCAAATGGCATTCCTGCTAAAGTAAAAAAAATTCCTGTAAATAAACATAAATGTAGGTAATGGAGATGGAGTAGGAGTGTTTTTCTCTCAGGTTACATTCTGTTAATACTTTAATTAGAGCTCAGCTCTGGCATGTGTTGTTTAGAGTGTTTCAACTGTGTATCCTATTTATTAATAGTGTAGGTAATTACAGTCTAGCTTGATTAGCATTTTCAATCCAAAATGTAGCATATTGGTAACCTGATAATTTAGCACATTAAAAGAAAACATTCTTCTTTGACAGGAGAGAGTGTTCTCTTGATAGAGAGATTGCTGCAAGTGGCTGTGCCAAGGAAATGCAAGAAGATGGTGAACTGCTTTATCCCGCAGGTTCCGACGAGGATGACGGTGCAGAGGTGTTAGAACTTGCAGAAGATGCTGAGAACGAGCTTAGCTTCCTCAGCAAAGGTGAAGAAAACAGTGAAGACTTCCTGTGTGAAGTGGGTGACGTCTCTGAAAGCAGAGCCTCTGACAACACCGCGAGCAGCAGTGTGGAAGAGTCTGATGCAGCTGAAAGCAGTAAAGATACACAACGGCTGAATATGGCAGAGTTGAGTTCAGCCTTGGAAAAGGCTGAAGGGCTGGAGGCTGTGCCATGGAGGTCCAGTGAAGATGCTCGAAGTTCTCCAAATAGTTTTTTTAAGGACAAAAGCATAACTGAAAGTGGTGCTGAACTGGAGAATCAGACAGGCCAAGGAGGGTGCTGTGAGGGTAAGGAGGATGAAGACAAGTGCCCTGAGCTCGTCGACTCTTCGACTTTAAATGAGGAATGTGGGCATTGCAGGTAAAGATGCGTTCTCAGTATCCTAAGAGTGTGGTTCCTCCCCTCCACACAGAGACTGTAACTCTTTCAAGCAGTTCAGGAAAGACGACTCTTCAGCTGCCCTTGTTTAAACCGAAGAGTAAAAATTCAGTTTATTTTGAAAACATTGCAATGAATACATTTCCTATTGGTCTGTTGATTCTCCAGCTGTGTAGTGGTATTTTTTAAGAAAACACTTACTTTGTGAACCAAACAATTTTCTGTGCCGGATTTTCTCTCCTTTTTATTTATTTCAGTTAATATTGACACTGAAGGAGTTTTTGATGCTAAAATACTACTTCTAAATAGCTTTTATGAGTAAGTTTGTAATTCAAATACTCAGTGTCAAAGCCAAACTGTTCCACTCCTCACTCGGCCGAAGTTAGCAAGAACAAGATTTTTGGACTGTACTATCAAAATAAATTGTACTGCGTGTTTTTCTGGCTTTTAATTTTGAATCTTCTGACGTACTTAGAAATTCCTGCTTGCCTTCAGATTAGCCCCTTTTTGGTGAAATTCTGTCTCTTGAGTCCACCACGTACCTGGACGCAGAAATCCAGCTCACATGCCTCCTCATCCGCTCTTGCTTTCCAGTTAAATGCCTTGTCAAAACATTGTGCAGGATCTGAGTTGGGTTTTTTTTTAGTGCCCTGAGGCTTCCCTTTGTGTGCTTGGTATTTATGTGGCTGTTGTGCAACAAACTCTTCCTTTCCTAGAGTGCCTGACTTGAACACTCAGTGTTAATATTTAGAATAAAAATGCTTTGTCTCACTTGCATGTTCTGTTGTGAGTTTTCAGGTTATAGCCCAGAAAGTGAAGCCTCAAACACGGTGCTCATAAAGGCAAAGAATGTTTATCTTGAATGCATTGATTTATCTGTTTTAGTAATGAAGAGTGCATCGTTCCAGTTGCTGGGCACAGAACGAGGACTAAGAGCATCGCATCAGTCAGAAGTGTGGGGAGCTGTTCAGCCATTGCCCTGGTAAATATTGTTGCTATGTTATCATCTAATTTACCCTCAGACCACCTTAAACTGCACAGAGCTGTTATCTCCTATTCCTAGAATTGTTCTCTGGCATTAATCATCTTTAAAAAGACTGTTACCATCTACCTCTGCAGTTTGCACTTCCATGCCCACATTAAAATAGGACTGATGCTGCTGTAATTCTTTTCAGAGAATGATTTCCAGCACTTTCCTCCATGTTTTGTTCTTTATTCTCTCACTGAAGCTCCACATCAGCAATAACAACTCTAACTTACCCAATAACAGGCTAATTTATGTTACTGTATTTTACTGCACAGCATCAGTTCATTCATTTTCGTTGCTAGCCACGATCATTTTATTTTTTTATTTTGAATGGATGCTTGAGTCAGGATTTCATTTGGCCTTTCTCAACTGTCTTCTCAGAGATTTCTATGAACTCACCTTCAATAGTGATCTTTTTGGCAATTTGAATTCGTCTTTCTGCATTATGTAAATTAGGACATTTCCAGCAGAATTTAATGCATTTTTCTTCAAACCCTGACTGCACAGTAGGTGGTAGATCCACCTCTGACACAGGTGTTACTCTGTGAAGCAGATCTGTTTTTCACAAGGTGCCTGTGTGCCTCCAATACTCATGGAATAGTTGGCTGCTTTACTCCTTCATGTTTGGATTCTTTTTTTTTTAAAGAAAAGTATTTTAAATACACAACAATATTTAAATAGCACGTATGTACATAATTTTCTGCTCTAAATGAAATATAAAAGCACTTAGCAGAAAAGCTTTCAAGAGATTCATCCACATATAAACTTTGTTCTTCACTAACTTACCTTGCACAATGCTTTCACTTACATGCTTTTAGGCTGAGTAAAGTAACCTTCCTGCCCACTGCTGAACCTTACTTTGGCTTTTGAGTGTTAGAGCTGAAGTAAAAATATGTATAAAAAGCTATTTGTAACATGGGAAAGTAATGACAGAACTAAAAATGCAAAATAATGGCACTGCTGTAAAAAAAAAATAGTAATAATAATAATAATGCCACTGGGCTGCTTAAATGCTGCAAGCATTTATCTTGTTTTCATGCTTTCTGTTCAGTGGAGAAAACATGTTAAAACTTTAAAAGATTATTAAATTAATCACAAACCCACATGCTTACAGGCATTGTTGCCGTAAACAATGGCAGTGCTGGCAATAGGTGCAGTCATTACTCGCAGACTATGCCAGAAAAAGCATCATGAATTTTGTAAAATGAGCTATTTCACAGGAAATAAAGTATCTTTCTGTACTTCTACAAATCTTTACAGTGAGTTCATGTAACTCACTTAGAGGAAACGAGGGGAATGGTCAACAATTTAGATAATTATTTATGAATCTAATTATGCTGAAGCATTTCTCAGTATTTGCCCACGTTTAGGTTGTGATGATGGAAAGGCCAGTGGGTCTTTCCACCAAGTACTCTGGTTGAGAAATAGATTTTGGAGAATTTCTGTTAGATTACATGTCAAAGACTAATGGCATCTGCCTTGCAAAATTTCTTCTAGCAAGTTTCCAAGATAAGATTCCACCATGATGAAATAGATGACTGCCCATCTGTCTTGGCCACACTGGTGTTAAGGAGTTGTTGTTTTCCATGAGAATCACTCACATTTTTGCCATCTAAACTTCGGAAAAAACAGAGTGCTAAAATAAAAGGGGACAAACCAGAGAATTACTGCTGGACATGAAATGTCCTGCCATTTTATGAGCTTTTACATTTTTGTGCAAGCCGTGTGTTTTGCACCAAGAGGTGCTGGTCCTTTTATCAACCCTGTAAGAAACAACATTGAATTCTAAGGTAAGGTTTAAAATGCTGTTTGCTAGAGCTTAGACTATCAAAAGACAATAGCACAGGTAACCTCACACCTCTATAGATGCTCTGAGTCCTGAGGGTGTAGCATTGAGCACAAACACAGCACTCCACGCAGACCTTGGCCAGAGCAGAGAATCTCCCTTTTTTATTATTTTCTTACAAGGAAACAACTCTTCATTATTTCTACAGTCAAGGTGAAGATCATGAATGTTCATGTTGGTCCTGAGAAAGTATTGCCTGTGTGTCCTTAGTGCTAAATCATCAAAAAGGTTCTGGTCTGGATTGTTTGTAGGAGCTGGTGAAACAGAAGATAAAGCGACAACTGACCAAGCAGCAAAAGTCTGCTCTGAAGCAGCGGCTGCAAAAAGGGGAGGCAAATATTTACACCAAACAACGTCGAGAAAATATGCACAACATTAAGTCAAGCTTGGATGCAGCCAGTTTCTGGGGATAATTTATAAAAGCTCCTGTGGAACATGAGCAATGTATAGAACTGAAAGAATTATGCCAATTTACCTTTGCTATAAAGGAGCAATCTCTTCTATGCAAACCAGATGTTTTTCTGGAAACCAATAAACCTCATTCTCGTTCCTGTGATTTTGGCTGGGACATTGTGTTTTGTGTTTCTGGTCAGAACCGTTCTCATTTAATTTAATTTACATTGTATCAGTGGTACTGGTACGATCAGGACAGTAATTTTCAACAGTATCTCATTGTAAATGAATCATAGTGTGTGTGTTGTGCAGAGGATTGCTCTTAAGAGGCAAAGAAGGAAAAATCTTAAAACCAATTTTTGCAACGATGCTGAATTCAAAAACGTGATCAGTCCGTATGATGAATACGCATTCTTTGAAGCCAACAATTCTCATTTATATTTTCCTTCACTCCAGTACTTCACATAAGGATTTTAACTGAGCCTGGCTGCCGTGTCTCCTCTCTGTTCCACCCTTCCCTCATTCCATCCCCCTGGGCATGTGCTTAAGGCTGCAGATGGAGCTTGTGGGGGAATCATCATGGAGCAGATTCCAGGCCTCCTCACCACGTTCTATCCAGGAAGCAGCAACTGCTCCTCAAACTGTAATTTCCATACTGTTCTAACGTCTGTTAGAATGTGAATGTAATTTCACATTTTCTGTAATTTTACCCCCAGTCATCCTCCCACACTTGGGTACGGCTGAATTTAACCACTTTGTGCTGCAAAGTGCACTGGCACTCTCAGGTATAAAGTATTGAGCCTTTAAAACATGCTATTATAACCCAGATCCTGTAATACTTGTTTTATTAATATCTGCATAAAGATAACGTTCTTGGTTAGCTGGCTCTCCAGCTGCTGAAAGGAGGGAATCATACCCTGGGTTGCAGTGGAGTACTTGGGGAAAGGAATAACAACAACAACAAAATGATGACAAGAAACAGGGAGCCTTATATCTGCATAGTGAAAGCAACCCTAATTCATTTTTCTGTTTAATTGTTAAGGGAAAAACAAAACAAACCCCCAAACAAACAAAACCTCAAATAAAAACAAAAGTAACTGAATATTTACAAAGAAAAAATAATAAAGCTATTGTGAATGTGGTGTGGCTTAGTTACCAGAAATACATTTTTCCCCAAAGCTTTTTGTCACATTCTAATTCTGTAGCACTTCCCACCTGCTTTGACTTCTGCTAGAACAGCCCAGCAGCAGCTTAAATCACCGGATCTATTTTGGAACAACACTGAAGATGAGAAGCAGGAGGAAAACCAGCACTGGAGTGCAACATTCGTATCTGCAGGCAGTTTCTGCAGGCGGCAGCAGCCCAGGGCAATGAGGAAAGAAAGCACACTGGAATGCTGGGCGTGCAGGAACTGCGGCAGCCCAGCAAAGAGGCAGCTTCTTGCAGAGGGCTCCTTCCACACCTGGCACAGCCAAGCCCAGAGGTTGTGCAGCCAAGAGCAGACAGAGGCCGAGGTGACCTGGCCTGTCCCCACAGCTCATCCTGCTCTAAGCAGGACACTGAACTACGTGACCTCCTGAGCTCTGTCCCAGCCTGAAGTTTCCTAAGATTCTTCCCACTGTGTTCAGATTCCCAGGTTCCAGGCATGCCTAGAACACAATGCAACACGATCAACAGAGAGAGGATTCCAAGAGCAGTGCAGAACTACACAAAATGTAATTTAAAAAATTTACTCCTAGAACTGCACAGTATCTTCCTGAGGAACCACAGCAGCCCGCATTCAGGAGGGATTTCATGCCCTTCTCCATCCCCAGATCATTCAACTGCTCTCGAGAAGGGCTCAGAGCCAAGGGATCCATGGTACAGGAGAGATTCCTGTTACATTCCATTTGTGTCTGCCTCTCTACACCCCTTCTGATTTTACTGACAGCAAAAAACAGCTTTGAAAAAATGAGCATAATATCCCTTACATTAAAACTCTAAATACAGTTTTTTCTATCTGCATAACTTGCATAAACACCATTTTTCTTCAATCACAAAAATATTTGGATTCAGCTCTATAAGGAAAATATCATCTCTGAAGATTTGCTGTTTGTCAGTAAGTTTATCTCACTACTACAACTGACAGAAAATCCACTTTCACATTCATTTTCCCCTGCTAATAATGAAGAGTATTTACGTATTTTAGAAAAATTAACATCTTGACTTGCACTGTAATAATGAATATGTAAATATTCTTCAGTGACGCACTGCTCCAGACCAATCCACGACCATGCACATTCCCAGAAACACCTCTGATGACCATAATTTACCTAACAAACTACAGATCTTTAACAGGTCAGAGCAAGCAACTCCCCAAGAATAAACCAAAATGTAAGGTTTTAATTCAGAAAACAGAGACAACAATAATCAACTGGGAAACTTTTTATTCAAGCAACAAGGTAAAAGTAAAACCTATTTTACCAAGCAGATATTTTGCAGCAAAAGTCAAACAGCCAGTGAGAAAAGTAGTAGAATTACGAAAAGTTGTAGCAAATAACAGTCTTCTCCAAACTTGTTTCCAATTTGTGTAAGTAACTGCAAAACTAGTAACAAGAAAACCATCAGTAGTCTGCCAATATCCAGTGAAAAGCATTTTTAGTTAATAGAAGTCATTCCCCAACACTCAAAATGCATGCTAGAATCGTGCATCTCTCTCACCTACCTGGTAGGCTTGCACAGAAGCACCACTACCAGCCTACATCGAAAAGAGAACAATTTCAGTTTTAACACCTTGCAGGCGAAAGCCACAGTCTATGGAACTGTCATCGAGGACTTCTGACACCAGCGAGGTGCTGCTCTGTGAGTTACACCTTAACTTCCTTCGGTTTCACGTGTCCTACCACAAGAGCTATGACATGCACTTAGTGGGGACTGTCACGTGAAAATTTAGGAAAGGAAGACCCCCTTGCTTTCCAGGTTATCCACAGATGTACTGGGCCCAGAAGTGTCTGTATCTTCCCCTTCCTAGTGTGTCTGAGGCCCTGGGAGACCTTCAGAGAGAGTATTTTAGAGTGAACAGTGCAGCACTCTCAGTCTGCGTTAGAACTCTCACGAGCACAGATGCACAAAAGGTGCAGCATTGAGAGTGGGCACATTCCCAAGCCCAGAGGCACAAACAGTGTGGTTTACTGATCCTTGTGCCAGAATAAGGTTGATAAACTATTGTTGAGAAAGACACTGGTATCAGCAAGCACAAGCAGTAGTATCCCCTTAGAATAAAGTTACCTGACAGGCAATCCTGTGGGGAAGCAGAGGGGTGCAGCCTGTCAGCCATCTCAGGGGGAATCTCCTCTGACCTCCTTTCCCTTTTAAGTTCTATTTTTATTGTTTTCTTTGAGAGTGTGGAAAAGACAAAGTTCTAGCTAATGTCATTTCATGATTAGGTGGATTTTGAATGACTTTAGTCACACATGTGAAGCAGGTACAGGTTTTATTTCTTCAGAGAATACACCTCCACAGGGTGTGTACATGCAAAGTGTTCATACCTGGAAAGTTCTCTAAGAATGCACACTGTTGGACAAAAGCACAATCCAGAAAAGGAAGGGAACTATTAAAGGTGGAAGCAAAATTGCTGTGGATAAAAGCCCACTGACCAGAAAGCACAGAACAGCCTACAAGCATTCCAGGAGGCACCAACAGTCTGCATCCAATGGATTCAATCAACAAAACACTGGAAGTCTTTAAAAGCCTCTGGACCCAATCCTGAGTAATCTGCTTAGGCAGGGAGGTTGGACTAGATGACATTCTGTGACCTCTCCCAACCTCACCCACTCTGATTCTGTGAAAATGAATAGCAAGTCCAAATCCCTTCTCACAGTTCCTGTTATATAATTTTCCTGTTGACTTTCAAGCTCTGTTGTTAACACTGCTCTCATGCACACAACTGGACATGAAGAGCTGAGGAGGGAGGAAGACACAGCAAAATGCAACGAGCAACTTCTTTTAGGCATCTCCTTGGTGTTTATTTGTATTACCCTGCACAGTCTCATGTGCTTTCTGGACACTGAGACCTTTATTCACTGTGCAAATGAATAAACTCCTTCCTTTTTTTTCCCCTCATGGAGTTATCCCCAACTATCCTAAAAAGGGATGACTATTTTACACTTGGTATTCAGCAGGAGTCACTGGTTCTAGGTCTTTTAACAAGGTCAAGGGTCTCACAGGTTGTTTTTAATATTACTACTCCTGTAGCTGCACCACCAAGTATGGGACTCTCCAAACAACACAGGAAGTATTTGGCTTAAGCAGCAAGTTACTTTACAAGGTTTCTCATAATGTTTAAAGAAGACCCTCTGTACCCTGAACCAAAATGGTTCCAGTGGTTCATGTAGTGGAACAGCTGATAAAGCTTTAGGCGTTTCTCAAACCCTGCAGCTTTGGGAATTTTACTGTGATAAGCAGAATAAAACGAACTGCTGAAGCCACCAAACATCCCAGCTATTGCAAGCTCATACTCTGAATGGCCGTAGAAAGAAGCTGGATCGAAGATAATCGGACCAGAATCATCCTCAGCTACATTTCCTCCCCAGAGATCCCCATGCAGGAGAGCAGGAACGATTTCCACATCACTGAACAAACTGGGTATCTTCAGCTGCAGGGGGAGAAAAGCAAGACATGTAAATTACACAATCATTCACCTTAAAATGTAGAGGTTTATGTGCATAGTTGAAACTTCTTAAAACCTATCATTTGCAACACCATCGGACTTGGTCAACAGAGATGCTGAGGATTCTTATTTTTCATAAAAGGCAGCANGCTGAAGCCACCAAACATCCCAGCTATTGCAAGCTCATACTCTGAATGGCCGTAGAAAGAAGCTGGATCGAAGATAATCGGACCAGAATCATCCTCAGCTACATTTCCTCCCCAGAGATCCCCATGCAGGAGAGCAGGAACGATTTCCACATCACTGAACAAACTGGGTATCTTCAGCTGCAGGGGGAGAAAAGCAAGACATGTAAATTACACAATCATTCACCTTAAAATGTAGAGGTTTATGTGCATAGTTGAAACTTCTTAAAACCTATCATTTGCAACACCATCGGACTTGGTCAACAGAGATGCTGAGGATTCTTATTTTTCATAAAAGGCAGCAGCAGAATAGTCATCCAAATATTTTTTAGCAAGAAAATAAAAACCTTAAAACTCATATATTGACCAGAGTTAGTAACAGCAACCACCAGCACTTCATCATTAGCTCAGGGACGTCTCACCAAATTTCCACCAAGTAGTACCCAAAGAGCCAACAGTGCAGTCACTTAATCAGATGCAAACAGTGAATGAACAGACAACGTGCAAGACAGAACTGCTTACGTACATTTCTCATCATGAACATGTCAGAGGGAATTAGAAATATGAACTCCATCCAGTATTTCCTAAACAGTAAGGCAAGGCGCTATCTGGCACTTTGGAATGATGTGGCAAAAGCCATTACACCTTAAAATAAAGGGCATTTCAATTCCTAAAAACCAGAGTCTCTTACCAACAGAACCTGGAGCAAACCAACACACGGGAACTTTGTTTTAAGAAAATAAAATTTAAGTATACCCAGCTCTCACAATAATGAGAAATGAGAGAATTGCTCCTACCTGAAGCTGTGCCCAAAGTTCTCTTGCTTCTCTGTCTCCTGATTTCTTTTCGACCATGTCCATCTGGGGCTGGATCCTTTGTCTGGCAAAGAAGGTCACCCAGTCACTCTGCCAGTCATTCACCTGAAGGAACAGGACTGCAGCTGTCAGTTCTACACCACACGAAAGGCAGATTTTCTTCTTTTTCAAATAAGCCTTTTGATGATTACACAGCATTTGTGCTGGTACTATCCAGGACAGTGAATGCTATCATTTCATCGAATGTTATCTTAAAACATTAAATTAGGGGAACAATTTTCTCTCAGTGATTAAAATCCAAGATATTGAAGAGCTATCAGTGTCCAAAGCAGCTGTAAGAGCTGTCCAAAGCACTAGCTTCCTTAGCAGGCTAAACCAGGTGGGTTTTTTTCACAGCTCCACAAAATTTCTTTTATTTCCATTAAGATAATTTTGACCCTTTTTGTTACCCAAGGGAAAATGAGATAAACTTAAACTTCTATCAGTCTGATAAAGTGCAACCTACCTGTGGAAGGTAACCACAGCAGGTAACTGTATGAAAGCCAAACTGATCCACAAACTGGACTTCCGTTTGCCCTTGACCTTTACCTTTCAAACCAAAGACAAAAATTCAACAACAGTGACAAAATACTAAGCATCCATGACACAACTGAACCTGAAAAACTACACAAGAGTACAATGCTGCTTCTACTGAGAATAAAAAAAATTGCACTTTAATGTTCTTTTCATGGTTACAGTGGTTGCTGCGGATGTTTCTTAATTTTAAAGCCTGATGTAAAGCAGCTATATTCTACTCTTCATAATTGTATTTTGAGGTTCTGTATCTCCTCTGATACCATGTCCTTGTAGAAACTCTGGTTTGTGTTCCCAAGGGTCCAAAACTGAGTATTTGTTTTGCATAGATCCAAACACAGCAAAGAAAAGCAAAAAGAAAGCCTGAGTCTGTTTCATCCAAACCTATTCTCATGCTATCTTCAGTGGAAGATGAACTTTTCCTGAAGTAGCAAAAGCCACTTAAACTATTTTGGGTTAATTTTTTAAACAGCTGTGTACTGTACCGACTGTGCTCCCTTCCTTCTTCAGCTTCTCTCCAAGTTGCTGGTTATGAAGGTGAAGATCAGCCAGCTGTGTTCCAAGCAGTCCTGAATGTCTAAGAAACAAAAATAATCTCAGTAACACTGACACATGAACAGAACCAGGTCTTGATATTCCAGGAGTTACTTAAAGAGATTTATCAAGTAAATAAAATAAGTTCTACACCTCTAACTCATTTTTTAGAGTATTCCAGTAATAAACACCTTGTCTTCCTATCAAGACCGCATATTAACACAGACAAAATGTACTTACTTGGCTGTTTCTGATACCACTGCTGAAAGTGAAAGTGAGCAACAAGCATAAATTTACTTAATTTCAATCAATTAAGAAGTGTGATATCACTTCTGTAAGCACTTTCAGTAAGATATGTGTAAGAAAGCATGCACAACATGTGATGCCTTTTTTTTTTTTTTTTAACTCTGGCAAACTGTATTTGGGAAATAGACCCAAACAAGGCTGATGCTTTTCTTTCTACTGCTGTTTCTGGCTGCTTTTCTCTAAAATGCCTAGATAATGAGAGAGTCACATGGGCCTTGTTTATTATCTACTTTTAATAAAACCACCTCCTCTGCATGGTTCAGAAGAGTCTTGTTGTAACTATAAACAAATCTTACAACCAGTTGCTTCCCATGTTAACAAAATCACGTTCCTTTTCCTGCCTTTTATCTTTCTCAACTTTCCCTATTCTCAAGGCACTGTCGTTTAAGGCAGTTATTTCTTCAATTTGTTCCTGCTAACACAGACTAAAGCTATCCCCTGAAATCTGCATGCCAAAGGTACCATTTTTGAGCCCAAACCAGCAATATCTCTGCCCTTTCTCTTGGGACTCACTGAGGGCTCATCATGAATTAGAAACTCTGCCAATGAGCAGGATGAGGGACAAGACTTCAAAATGGCTGCAGAAGTTTTGAGAGAGAGATGAGAAATTGGTCATCATCCCCTCCCTAATGGAATCATGACAGATGAATTCATCATATTAAGTGCTCGTCACAGAGAAGGGTCAAAAGTTTGAAACTACCAGAATGAAGGTAAGAGTTGCAAAATACTGAAATCAAGATTAATTGATTTGGGGAAGTGTCTCTGCACACTCATGCCAAGCAATAAAGCACTCATTCTTAAGGGCAAGTACACAAAACAGGTGATCAGGCTGGTCATTTTCCTTTCTGTGAAAAGAAACCTTACTGTAAAAATCACTAGTTACCTAAATAAACAAACCCAAAACTAACCAAAACCCAGACTCGTTTTGTGATGTATGATCAATTTGCTAGGTGAGGCATTATAAAGTATTTTATACAGTTCTCTGCTCTGTCATTTCCTCTATGTCTCCTGACTCGCTTTAGAAAAAATTTAAACTAAGTTTCCCCTATGAAAACAAGTGATTTAATTGTCATAATAGCCAAAATTTCTGGTTAAAGCAGGCAAAGATAACACTGTTTTACCTGTTTAAGCCCCCCATTTCCAAATGTTCCATCACAAACGCAGTACTGCCCCCAGGCAGGTCTACAACTTTGAGGGGTTTAGGCACTTTTATCGTCTGTGTTTTCAGGATGGCTTCCAGACTTGCCATTTCTCCCTCAAACATTCTTCTGGCCTGCCAGATGTTAAAGGAAAGCATTACCTTCTACGAGCATCAGTCACAGGCAAACAAAGCACTTCCACAAAATCAACTGATTATGTAAAAGTTAAATAGAAAGGCTGGAGGAAATGTTTATTCACACACAAGATACAGACAGAACCACACCATCAGACTTGACAGTGGTTTTACAATTACAGTAATTTCACTTTGTAAAACAGCTGAGTGAAAATGACTTAGGTTCTAGAATTCTCTATAACTTGGAAAGTCTGTTTGCAACTGAAGGAGTGCAAACTGCTTATAGATAAAGTATGAGCTCCTTCAGCTGTGTCCCATCAGACTTGTGTTCTAGTGCTTTCACCACGATGATTTTCCATGGTGTTTTTTTACCTCAGGGAGGACGGGCGTGGGTGGGAATCAATTGTAGCAGCCAAACGTCCCTTATCACACTTGCACAACCCGAGCCACTACCAACTGCATTTGCTTGGAAGACATTCTGAATTTGGGACCTATTTCTTGCACCTGTTACCCACACCAAGGAAAGTCTACTCTTCCAAGTTCCTCCTCTGAGATCAGTGACACCCATCACATGAAGAAATGCTTCTGCAGAAGAGCCAGGCAGGGGTTGTAAGAAAGAGCATGTGGGAAATTTAACAGATCTGGTAAAAGCAAAAGCAGGGAAATAGAACGACTAAAATAGAAAGAGAATGCTAGCCCTTTAGTAATGATCCATGCAACACAGTCAAACGACAATTTGCAGTAGACATCAACTAAAAATTCCAAAGCCTAGAGGCAATCATAGAATGGTTTGCGCTGGAAGGGACCTTAGAGATCATCTCAGTGCTCCATAAAACATCACCTTGTCCCACACCCTGCCATGGGCAGGGACACCTTCCACTATTCCAGGTTGCTCCAGCCCCGTCCAACCTGGCCTTGGACACTTCCAGGGATCCAGGGGCAGCCACAGCTGCTCTGGGCACCCTGTGCCAGGGCCTCACCACCCTCACAGTCATGGATTTCTTCCTAATAGCTGACCTAAACCTACTCTCTGTCAGTTTGAAGCCATTCCCCGTTCCCCTGTCACTCCAGGCCCTTGTAAAGAGTCTCTCCCCATCTTTTCTGTGGGCTCCCTTCAGGCACTGGAAGGTGCAATTATATCTCTACAGAGCCTTCTCTTCTCCAGGTTGAATAATCCAGCTCCCCCAGCCTTTCCCCTTGGTGCTCCATCCCTCTGACCATCTCTGTGGCCGCCCTTTTGACTCAAGAGCGGAGACCTGCTGAGTTACTGAGCCATGATTTAGCTGTGTCCACAGGAAATCAGTCAATACTGTGTCTGTGTCTAAAGCATCACACTTTGGCTAAAGCCAGCTGCTCAAACAGAGCAACAATTGCTGATGCACAGCTGCTGCTGCACACACAGCACAGCGTTTACAGCACTTCAACAAAGTTTGCTTGAATCAGCGCTCAGGATCCACCACACACAGGCAAAAGCATAGAAAATGAAAATGCTGAATAGAAAATCTATCCAGATCCCTTTTTTCCCCCCAAGCCTGATCTTGCAGCTAGTTGGATTGTATAGCTAAATACAGAATTAGCAAAGGCCTAAGGAAGGGCTACAGCAATTCAAACTCTCTTCTGTAAAGCAGGATAACCTTCCTGTATTATCCCATGTTACCACCCCCATGCATCCATTCAGCTCCCCAGCTTGATCAGAAACTGTTGAGAAATTTAGGATAGATACAGTGGCATGCACACTTTCAAACACATTTCCTCGTTATGAAGGGCAAATAACAAGTTTTGACTCCTGTTCTGCCATTGAAGCTATTTATGTAATAAACACAAGTATGGAGTATCTTTAAAGTAAATTCCACCTGATCTCTGCTTTTGCAAAAGATGCTGAAGAAGTAAGTTGCATTGTACTTATCTCTACCACATGCAGATATCTACCTTCAACAGTAGGTTCCAGGTATTGAAAGGACAAAGCAGAAAAGCTTGAACAATTGTGAAAAAAATATCACTTACTGAGAAAATTTCTTGTGTGCAGGGAATTAAAGGTTTAGTTAAAACCACGGAAGGTGCACACCCTCAGGAGACAATTTCATACCTGCCGGGTTGCCTTAGCCACTGTCACAGCACTTGCAGACAGTGTTACACCACTGCTACCCTCTGTAAATGACAACAGCATGGCATGGCACTGCATGTCCTGGACTAACAACACTGATATCCCACCACCATCCCACCACAGAATCAGTCAGGCTGCAAATGACCTCCCACACCATCAAGTCCAACCTTTGATCCATCTCCACCTTGTCACCCAGATCACAGCACCGAGTGCCACGTCCACGCGTTCCTTGGGCACCTCCAGAGATGAGGACTCCACCACCTCCCTGGGCAGCCCCTTCCAATGCTTAACAACCTTTTCCAGGAAGAAATTCCTCCTGATGTCCAACCTGACCCTACCCTGGCACAGCTTGAGGGCGTTCCCTCTCATCCTGTCCCTGCTCCCCTTCCCTGGGAGCAGAGCCCAACACCCCCCGGCTGCCCCCTCCTATTAGAGAGTTGTGCAGAGCCAGAAGGTCCCCCCTGAGCCTCCTTT